>VZRE01012153.1:230156-307656 GCA_013396775.1 Cephalopterus ornatus
CGTTTTCCTTCCCTTTTCCTTCCTTCCTTCCTTCCCTCCTTCTTTCCATTTTCCTTCCCTTTTCCTTCCTTCCTTCTTCCCTTTCCTTCTCTCCACTCTTCTCTTTCTCTCTCCCCCCTTCCCCTCTCTCTCTCCCTCGCTCCACAGCTGCAGGTGAATATACACGTGCTGCCGCAGCAGGAGAAGCCCGAGGGGAGTATGTTTTTCCATCCTTTCGTTGCGCTGTAGTCTGGGGAAGCCCTGCCCGCCCTGCTCTCCTCAGAAAGTAAAGTTCGTTCTTTCTTTCTCCTGCCAGCTGTTTGCGTGACTACATGTTCAACAGGCGCTTTCCTTGCGGGGACAATAAAACCCGAGGGACTGATTTTTGAGGAGGAGGAGGCTGCCGGGCTGGTAACTGTATATTAACCCCAGAGCTTTTGTTTTAGCATCAGCCACCCGGGTTTGACGTCACCTTCGGTGGTAACGGGAGGAGGTAGCACTTCGGTGGGAAATAACGCCGTCTCCTTTCCCCAGGGTTCTTCCCTCTCTTTCCCACGAGGGATCTCCATCCTCCTCGGCATTTCTGAAAGTTCTTTTCTACATGAGACCGTAAGTCGTCCCCTGTAGCGGGAACTGTCTGCCGGTCGCTGGGGCCTCCTCCCGCCTCCTCAGCATCCTCACCTGCGATCCCACGCTGCGAGACCTGCTCCCGGCGCCTCCCCGGGTGGGCTGGCCCTGGGCGAGCTACGGCCCCCGAGCCGGGAGGAGAAAAAGCGCTGGGTCTGCTCGAGAAGTGCCGGCCCTGCCCGCCACTCTCTCCGCGACCGGGAGCGCGCAGGGCCGCGGGGCAGCCCCGCTGCAGGACACGCAGCGCTTACTGATGCTCCGATGGCTCTTCCTCTCGGTCACTCTTCTTCCGTGGTTGCGAAAAGCACAACTACAGGGCCCTACAACTTACCAATATTTTTTTTTACACTTACATCACTCTTCCTCTCTCTCTCCTTTTCTTTTTTTTTTTTTTTTAATTTTTTTGGTCACAAAGTGAGCGCTTTCCCACCCGACTTTCTGTGTGTGCAGCTGCCACCCAACCCTCGTGATTTAAGTGTTATAACACCTTTATTTAACACAGCCGCGAAGTCAAAATTTCCGCTTTAATTTTATTCTCAACCACTAATTTTATTCTCTGGGGAGTATTACTCTAATCATCTGATTTAACTGTGAATTCGTAGAACTCGACCAGGCCTAACAAGAAACATTTAAAATATTGCTTTATATTGGCTTGACACGGAAAAATTATTCTCCCTTCTTCGAGGCAATGTTGTTCGGGGTTGCGTTGGGGTTTTTTTCTGCAAATACCTTCCTTTTCCCCCCCGAGGCAGTCTGCCCTCACCAGCAACACAGGACACGGGCCATGCCGACTTCCCCCGTTCCCTTGTCTTTCAGCTTTGATTTAAATTAAAGAGCTGGGTTATCCTTTCGGTTTATGGCAGTTTAAAACGATCTGTTTTGGAAAGAGCCATGGGGAGGGGGAAAAAAACACAAAACAAAAACGAACAAAACCCCCCAAGAGTGGGTCAGTAATCAGCCAGTGAAATGCGGTGGTTTCTGTTCGGAGCCTCATCCCTCTAGAAACATCACAAAGGGCAGTGTTGAAGTTTGAACACACAACGTGTAGCATCTCTATCCTGAGGCTGCTTCCGTAGGCTCCTTCAGCACGTCCCCAGTGACTGTATAGGGAGAGCTGAGGTACAGTGTCCTAGCGCTGGGAGCGTGAATATCCACTGCCTGTTTCTGCTGCTTATCCAAAAACAGCAGCACAGGCACCTCTTCGTCCAAAACACTTAATCATACAGTGGTTTTTAATGTTACTCTGGGTGTCAATGCGGCATCGTAATAGTTGGGTTTTATTAAAAAAATAAAATTGCAAGAATACACAAGGCAGCTCCAGGACTCAGCAAGTTCTGAGGACGTTTGTCCCAGTCTCCCTCAGTTTCACGGTTGTTTACCGGTTTCCCACGCTCCGCTCCTCTCCCGCCGCCCCCAGGGCCGGCAGCAGCCTCCATGGGGCTGGAGGCGAAGCCGCCGCTCCCGGGAAGTGCCGCTCTTCGCCGGGGTCGCTCCCAACCCGGAGCCCAGGCCCCCTCTCGGGCTCGGCACCCTGCTCTGGGCTCAGGGATTCTCTGCCTTTCCACTTTCCAGGCGGGAAGTGGGTGAAAGGGCCGCTTTCGTGTTGCTATTTTCTTACAAAGTGTCTTCAGAAAAGGAGAGCCCGGAACCTTACTTCTCACCGGTTTGATATTTTAATAATAATAATTTCTCCCCCGACCGTATTTTCCTTTGAAAGTTTTCATTGTGAACCAGACACAGTGGGCACATTTCACAGATTTATTCCAACAAACCACCCCTGAGTTGTGAGTTAGTCCGGACCAGCAAAACCGCGC
This sequence comes from Cephalopterus ornatus, assembly GCA_013396775.1. Lineage (NCBI taxonomy): Eukaryota > Metazoa > Chordata > Aves > Passeriformes > Cotingidae > Cephalopterus > Cephalopterus ornatus. The sequence goes on from VZRE01012153.1 coordinate 232,577, forward strand.
CCAGGACTTGCCGTGGGCTCGGGGCTCTCTCCAGCTCTGTCCCGGCCTGCATGTGTGTGTGAGAGTATGGACGGGAGGCAGTGGGGAGGTGGATGTTGCTCTCCCCTCCGCCCCTTCTTCCCCCCTTCTCTCCTATTGCAATTCATTTCTGTTTGACGAGGCACAATAAAATCTTCTTGTACATCCCTGCTCCCGTGTCTTTCTGGGGGAGGGATGTTTGTTTTAGGCACGCACAGAGCAGCCGCGCTCCAGCTGCCCGGGCGGGACGAGGAAAGAGAAATTCATTTCTCCAAACCCGGTGAAATGCAACTTTAAAGCCCCCGAGACTGGTCTCGCTCCCAGCTTGTCTCTGAGAGCAACTTTCACCGCCGTCAAACCACGAGAGGAGCTCAGGTTTGGAGCCAGCTCCTCGCTTTCCCCTTGCAGGCGCTGGCCGGGCCCCGGAGGAGCAGCCCGGGTTGACACCAGAATCTGGGCCGCCCCTAGGGCTCGGGACAAGCCCTGTCGACCCCCGGAGCTTCCCCGGGCTGTGGGGTTCGAGACGGAACCCCATCACGGTCAGGGCAGCCCGCGCCCTCCACACCCGTGAAAATCGACGATACTTAGTTACAGGAATGAGCAGAAACACCGCGTTTCGGTGCGCAATCCCTCTGTTGCTGCTCAGTTCTCCCCGCTGTGCGTGTGACTTTCGCAGCGTCCAGAAGCGCACCATTCGGCGCCCACGGCTCGGTGCTCACATCTGGGTCAGCTCGATAAAACACGAGAGGGGGTTTCACATATTTATTTTGAAGAAGCCCCGATTTCCCCGGTGTTTATTTCTCTCCTCACTCCCTTTGATTCACCCAAAGGCTTTCCCACGGACGGCTGCTCCGCTGCCGAAGTTTGGGAGGGCTGCAGCAACGGTGCTGCTGCAGCTTCCCCCAGTTGCAGTAGTAAATCTTAATTAAAAAGCGCCCGGCTATTGGCTGCCATGCGGGGGAAGGGACACGCACGCCCGCAGGCAGCGCAGCGCTCGGAAGCATCTCAGAGAAATATAGTTCTTGATTAGTGTATTTTCATCTCGTTCTTAGCGGAAGACAGTTTGTAAGTACCTGCTAATGTTAGTGCTCTTTAAGGTTTCAATTGTTCTAGGGGGTTTGCCATTGACTTTTTCATTATTTACCTACTGAATCAAAGTAAGCAAATGCCATCTGTTTCCCTGCTGCTATCATCTTCACTTTTAATTATCCGCCCAGCAGCCTAATAGAGATGATATTAAACTAAATCTTTTTGACATTAAAAGTAATTATCCCCAAACCAATATTACAAGAATGAAAATTACCACCACCACCACCCCCCTTCAAGAAAAAGGCACATTCCTCCTAGTCCAGGCAACCCCTTCAGATCACGGAGCGAGGAAAGAGAGACGGAACTCCCGTTAGTCCGGACTTGTCAAGTATTTGAAACATTATTAACTCGATTTCCCGGCTCCCAGTAGGGGAGGAAAAAGCGACAAGGGAGAAAGATTTGCGGAAAAAAATAAGGGAAATTCGGGGCTCCGCAGAGCCCCGCGCGGGCTCCTCTCCGCCCCGCAGCCCGGCGGCCGCACGGCGGGGACCCGCACCGGGCAAGCGACGGGGCCGGGACTGCCTGACCCCTCCGGGATCCGCTCGACCCGGCACAGGTCCCAGCGCCCGGCTTTTAGAGAACAGCACATCATAAACATACAGACATACAGCCCTCGAAGTGCTTCGCACCATCCAGCGGCACCGGCCTTATTTATCGCGCTGGCGTTGCGGGGACGGTCATTTAGAGGGACATTGGGATCGGGGCCGTAATGAAGGGGCACGGCGGGTCCTCTGACAGATGGCCACCGGCTGAATTACCTCCACCGAGTCATTTCTCTTACTCCCAGACTTCTCCGCCATTTCTCCTCCGACTCGCTTTAATACGAGCCGAAGCCGCGTCCCCCATTTCCTTTAATATGTGCTAAACTGAGCTAATTTTAATTGCATGTTTCAACTTTGCTAATTAAATAGAGTGGTCTAATTAAAAGTGACTAGGGAACAGTTTTAATTCAACCCTCTACTTTTTTAACAATCCATTATGCAACAAATCCAGGGTAAGCCCTCCCTTTAAAAAAGCTACAGATGATTGAGTTTTTACACCTTTTTACACGCTCACAATGGGGAGACTTGACCCAACATATGTAGCGGTGGGGCCGGGCCCCCCCGGCTCCCCGGCGGGGCATCGCGACCGGGCCGCCTCGCTGCTGCTGCCCCGCCTGAGCGCGGCTGGACCCGGGGGCTTCCCGGGGCCTCCCCGCTGGAAGTGCGGAGACTATTAGCCCAGCAGAGGTTAGAGTAGCACATCCCCAAGACAGCAGCCCAGGATTTGGGAAAATCGGGCTCTTTACACGCTTCATCTCTTCACCAAGTGCTCATTAGGTTGTTAACCTCTGGTTCACATGAAAGGGGCATGTGATGAATCCCCTCTCGAACAAATGGGCGCATCCCCCTTCAGGCACTGAACAAAGCCCTTAAAATAACTGCACAAGAAAGCCTTTAGTTGTTACTCTAAAATTTCTTTTCTCTGAGAGCTTGTGCCCATCCACACACACGCACACCGACACATAGAAAGAGGGGAAAAAAGCTCACACACGCAAAAATCCATCCATCACCCCCACCCCCTTCCTCCGTGTGCTGGAGCTAAAAATTAAAAATCCGTGTTCCGTCCCTCGGGCCTTTGGCGCTGCCTGATGTCCCCCGGGTTTGGCTGAGGCTCGAGCTGGGGCTTCCCAAGGGAGGGGAAGGAAATCTTAATCGCTTTAGCGGGGCAGGCTGGGGAGCAGCCTCTGCCTGCGGAGGGGGAAAGCCACGCGCTCCGGCCGGGGGCAGCTCTCTGCGGGGGTACGGGAGGGCTGTGGGGCTGTCCATGTCCCCCCCCGCTCTGCTCTCCCCTTCTTCCACCCGCCCGGGAGACAAGATGAGCGAATCCACAGCTGAGGAGCTGAGGAGTTTCCCTTTCTCGCAGGGGGAGCGCGGCGAGGGCCGGGACAGCCCCCAGAGCCCCGGGCCCCGCTCTGCGCTGGGAGCCAGGGCGGCAGAGCTGGTCGTGTCCTAAACCACACGGGTTCAAGCTCTGGAGCCAGCGCTGCCTGCTCGGGGCTCACTGCCCACGGCCAGCTGGCCAGGGAGAGGAGCCTGGTTCCGCGTTCCCATCGCTCGCCTGTGGATTTAGGGCTCTTTAAGACCTTTGCTTTTCTCTCCCTCCCTCCTTCTCCCTCTCCCTTTTTATTTCCCAGCCCCTCGGGCATGGATTAAAGTGACAGACAATTTTCCCCTCGCACCTTATTGATGGTTAAATGCACTTTGAGTTAATGCGCGAGAAGGGGAGGGGGGGTCCCGGGACCGCTGCGAAACCTCAGCGGGTCGACGGAGCGGCCGCGGGCCGGGGGCGGCTCGACGCGGGCTGGCCCGCTCCCTCTCCCGCGTCATCTCGCAGGTGGCTGCGGGGCAGCGGAGGCTCCGCTGGGAACCCCCGTGTCCGCGGCGCTTTCCGTGGCACAGGAACACCCGCGTGTGCTGCAGCCCCCCGGCAGCCGCGGAGACACGCGTTGGCTCTCACAGGCGCACGCAGGTACAGCCGAGGCAGCAGCTCAGAGCCAGAATGACTCGGGAAAGCTCCGCTCTGCTAATTTACTACAGGGCGCTCCGAGAGGTTCATTAAAAAGGCTCTTGTCAGCTCCCTAACGATCCGAGGGCTTTTTAATTATATTTTATATTCCCCTGCCCGTCTCCTAACTTCAAACACATGGTAAAAAGGATTTGCTGTTTTGTTTCAGGTAAAACCTAATAATTAAAATTCAGACCCCGTCCCATGCATCTGCTTCGCCTTTGCCAAATGAATTGAAGGGAGAGAGAAAAGCGATTTCATTGAGATCACAGATGGGGTGCAGGTTTTTGGAAGAAATTTGAGAAACACCATTGTCCAGAATCAAAACTCTATGTCTTGCCCCACAAAGGGGGCTGCTTTAAGCCCCTCAACTTCTATGGGGCTTGTTTTTTAAACTTTAAGTGTTCCGCACAATAAGCTGCCACCAAAATGTCACAACCACTCTGATTCCAAGTGTGTCTCGCTGCAAAGGGTGCAGAAAAATGAAGGGAGCAAAGGGAAGGAGTGTAATTAAAAACCCTGGAGCTCCCTCCTGCCTGCTGGGGCCCGGCGGCCGGTCCGGGGCGGGAGCGGCGGGGAAGTTCCCCCGCCCGTGGCAGGGGGACGGGCACCCCGAGGTGCGGGACAGCCCCCCCCGCGCTGCTCCCGCATCTGCCCGGCCCCATCCCAGCTCAGCACATCGGAGCGCTTCCATATTTTGGAGGCTAATTTGTTTCATTATCCGAAAGCAGAAGATTAAGCCTTTTATTTTTATTCACGGTCATGACAGCCCCAGTCGGATTTGCCGGAGGATTCCCCCCCTCCATGTTTATTGCCCCAGGAGCTCAGGAGCTGAACAATCTTGACGGAATGCGATAGATAAACACAGCTTATATCGTTAAAGAGACATATCGAGGGGGTTTGCGGAGGGGCGAAAGAGCCGGTTTAACAGCATCATCAAAACCCACACGCACTTCGGGAAAAAACCCAGAATTCTTGTAATCTTTTTACAGTTCACATGCGGAATTCAACGGGGCCCTTATACAAATACAGGCTTCTCTTAAGTTAATGATGGACCATCTGCAATCTACCACGGCACCCTCCAGCCCCGTCCCCGTGCAGCGCTTGGGCACCAGCCCCGCAGGGCCGGGTAGCGCTGGGGAGATGCCCGGGCATGTGGATCCCTGTGTTTAGCCGGTTGGCTGTTCGGTTTTATTTTGTTTTTTTCGCGGAATGCCCAATTCTTCCTTGCGCGCCCCTCGCCTCGCACCGGGCTGAGCGGCCACATCTCCCCCCACGCCCGCGGGGAAGGGCACGGCCGCCGGCCCCACGCTGGCCAAGGACGGGCACCCGCGGAGGCTTTTCCCCTCTTTCGATTTCTCTTTAACTAATTTTCACTATTTTTTGGCGGAGCCGAGCCGGGGTGCGGAGCCAGGGCGGCCGCGGAGGGTCCGCATCGTGCGGGGAGACCCGGGGGGGCGGCTCCCGCCCGGCGCTCCGGGCCCCCTGGGACTCTGTCCCCGACTGCTTCATCTCGCCCCGAGAGAGATCGGTCCGGTCCCAGGGGAGCCCCGGGAGATGCCTTCGCTACCCCTCCGCTCCTCCATGCCCACATCTTCGGGGGAGCCGGCGGCCCGAGGCGCGAAGGCGCTGAGATTTTTTTTTTTTTGGTGTTTTTGTGTGGTTGGTTTGGTTTTGTTACATTAGACGGTACTGCAACAGCCACACAACGTTTGACTCACCTTCGCCTGAACCTTGAAGAAGTGTATTTCAGCAACGGAGTGTTCTCTGTAATTCAGTTCTAAAAAATACCTCCCTCCTCTTTTCTTTATTAGATCCACAAAATAATTTATAAAGTTCCTCTTTATCAGTGAGTTTACAACTGTCATCAAAAAAAATTCCTTCTCCATTGCCACCCTTGTTTTCCCTTACACAATCAAAGTCCTAATTAATCAGAGCAGGTAAACGGGCAAACAGACCAACTCAAAGTGAAAAATAATTCTACATACACATTAGAATAATTTTTGAACTCCTAAAATGGCTGCAACAGAATGGGGAATTTCAAACGACACCAAATCAGGTCTATCTGTAAATTTAGGAAAGGCAAGATCATGAGTAGGATACCGTCGTTACAAGGTATAAAATACCCAAGTGATAGTTACTCATGCAAATGGGGATTGTCACAATAGGCTAAATAAAGCATAGAGGCAAATAAAATGGTAGAAACCACATTTCGAGGTAAATGAAAACATATTCACTAGTTTACTAAATGATAATAATTTAAAAAAACCAAACAAAATGAAACAGAGTAGCATTTACTTCTAAGAAGAAAACTGCATCAAGAGGAATATAACAAAAAGAAATTAAGTAACAGGTAAAAGATTAAGATTGTAACCAAAACTATTTGAAGACACTGTCTTAGATCCTCAGAGTAGACATATATCTGACTTAAAAATACTACAGAAGGCCCACAAGAAGTAGCTGGTACATGAGAGCCAACACATTACAGCATGAAATGGAAAGAGAGACACAAATTAGGAAAAGAAAATTAGAAAATCCAGGGAAATTTAACTTCTGGAAGACACAAATCCAGAACTAAACAATTGGCAGACTTCAAGGAACAATTACCAAAGGTGTAAAAAGATCATTAAAAATATCAGAAACAGGAAACCTGCCAGAAGATAATCGGACTAATGTATTTTCAGAGTGTAAAAGACTCCTTTTATTAAAAATCGGCAATTGCAGGAAAACTAATCTAGTTGTCTGCAGCAGTGTTTGCTACACTGGAAACATCTTTTCTTGAGGGGAAAAAAAAAAAAAGGAGCAGCATTACTCAGAGACTGAGAGCTGGAAGCAGCAAGCAACAGTTTTCATAGTGAGAAAGGATTGCAGCAATGTCCCCAAGGATCTGTGTGGGAGCCCCTGTTTTTCAAAGTACTCATACACCACTGTCTGGAAAAAGAGATCAGTAGTGAGCTGATGATGTTAATGAATGATACAAGCTCATTCAAGATGAGCAGATCGAAGGTGAATAGCGATGAACTGTGGAATAATGTCACAATATGGAGCTGAGAAAACAGCAGATGAAACTCACTGCTAGTGAGTGCAACATAGTGAGCCTGTTAACCACTACTTTTACGAGCACAGGAACTAATGAAGCCTCCTTCTATAACCAGCAGTTGAACGACATTTTAATTGAATTATATTAAGGCTGCAGCGTGACTTCAGTCTTTATTACACATAAAAGACTCCACAGAGAAAAGCCCTGACTAAGGAGCAAATTCTCCGTTATCTAGTGAGACATTAAAACCCGTTGAAACTTATTTTCCTGCAGGTAGGGTGCTCAGGCTGCTCTCGCAAGTCTGGAGCGACTCACAAGTTAGATCTAGAGTGAGACTTGCATGCACCCCACCCTCTCAAGGGACCTTCATCTGGCTTCCTATTCCTTGAATTCCGGGCTGCTGACTTTCACAAAACTTACGGAAATTTCAGACAGCAAAATCTTTATACCATTTAATTTGCATGAAATAAAAAAATGGATGTAAAATGCAAAGGTAGTAACAAGGTATTAAAAAATATTTCTCAGACCATGACCAATTTCTTCTCACATGAATCAGCACTGCTGTCAGGGGGAGTAGCCCAGCCTTCCTCTCTTTCTTATCTTCATTCACTCACCTACAGCCACATCAGCCCAAAAACTGCCCCAGGAAAAAAAACCTGGTCATTTTTTTAACTAGTTTGCCTGGTCCCAGTGCAAGATGGGGGCAGAGGTGGCTCTGCTGGCAGCAGCACAGATCTATATCAGATTAAATTGAGTACAAAACTGCCTGGATCCTGACACATTTAGTGCTAAATTTGGTATTCCTCCACCTCTATCATCTGTGGGGAAATGGTTTCAGGTAGACAACAACAGGTCACACTGTGTACAGTGCAGAGTAGTTTCTGCTTTCTTTCATGACCTGCCCAGAACAAAAAGTATAATTAAGGCTACTGCAGTTGTCTTCTCTTTTATACAAGTAGAATAATAAAATTAAACTTGGATGTAGAATCAACATTCAGTCTCTCCTCCCAGGCCTTTTGTCCAAAAAAACAAATGAGTGCAATGAATATCCACTGGAAAGGGCTGGATGGCTCATCTCAGGCAAGCATCCAGCTGCCAGCCTGAAGACTGATGCCCCTGCTTGCACCTTCCCTTTCAATAAGCGTAAAGAATTCTCTATTTTGGCAGTCAGACAGCTTTGACAGTGGACAGCACACACATTAAAAGCAGCTGTACTATGGTGGCGTTGAAGCAGCCTTCAAATGTCCAACACAGGGGTCTCATTTCTCCTCAGGCCCACAAGACTCACAATATTGGAAAAACTGAAGTGTGAAGTAAAATTCAGTGCAAACTTCTCCTCAGGAGGGGGCTAACATCAGTGTTTCCAAATGAAAACGTACCCTCTGCTTTGTCAAATATTGGAAGGTTTTGGTGCTTACCTCAGTTTGTGGCCTGAGTGTTGAGAGCTCTCAGGGGTGGGACACACCCAGGACAGAACAACTGGAAGCCTTTGCTCCAGGGGGGAATAGCACACACAAGACATCTCCATCTTTAGCATCTCCTACTGACTGCTCCAAGCAGGATCTGGTTCTGCCCCTGGCAGTGACACTTCACATGCAGAGAGACCTACTTATGTGATTTGTCCTTGCTGTGGACCCCATTTTAAGACACCAAAATCTTCCTGTGCATTGTTTGGGAGTCTGGACAACGAAGTGCTTCAGTCCTGTCAATCTCAGTCATCGTGATCTGATTTCCCCCCACATCCAGAAGAGTGAAATCATATAACTCTTCAGTAGAAATATTACTCTAATTGAAAATTTATTTTAAGTTTCTAGTGTCACCCAGTAGGTACAGTTTACGAAAGCCAAAGTCCTTTTCTGCTACATTAAAAAGAGCAGGCAAAACCCTCAACAGAGCTGCATCTGAAACTCCCTCAGCACTCCCACTAAACTGCAGAGTGCATATGCAGAGAGCACAGAGACAACACTTGTGCTCTGTGTGTTCTCTAATAATGATTTCAAACATCACTATCAACAGGCAGAACGTTTCTCCCAAAGCCAGAGCAAGCCCCACCTTCACCCCAACGCTCTGAAGGCCAGTAAGGAAAGCCGACACAGTGCACAGGATTCCTTTCATTAACAGTAATTCTTTAAGGCTTAAAACTAATGCATTAATCACGTTAATGGTAATCCATTAATGTGAGAAACCTGCAAAGGTAGAATCAGGGATATGCTCTGTAGCAACGATGTTACAGTTTTAGGGTAATACTGAATTATGAAATTAGACTGACTAGAGGATTATCTGTGCCAGCAGAGCATGTGAAGTGAATACCATGGTTTAGGAGAGCAGAAATGATGGCACAGAATATTAATATTTCTACACAGGGATTGGTTTGCATAGAGGGAAAGGTGACTCGAGATGGTTGCTTCTTGAAATCAGGCCCAAAGTATTTAAGGACCAAAATCATAAACTGTTTATTTAAAGAGCGATACACTTGTTTACTTTGTGGCAGAATGATCCCTGTATACTGATCTCAATATCTTTATATCAGAGGGCAGTAATGCCACCACTCTGAACACTTTCAGTTAATTATCACTAGAACATTTTGATAATGACAGTGTATTTTGCAATATGAACAAAATGAGGGAAGAAATAATAAAAGAGTTTAGGGAAAAAAAAAAAAGGCCAAACAACCCTGGGAGTACTGACTTCAACAAGTTCAACAAATATTCAAGCCACATTTAATAACTTTATAAAACTAGTATCAAAGTAAAGAATATATAGTCAAAATACAGAAATAAAGTTGAGTGAGAGAAAACAGCCTGATGAGATCAAACAGAAGTTAAACAGAACAGGTTAACATAAACAAGTTAGCTGAAAGGTCGCTTTGCTTTGTGTAGCAGTATTTCAGCAATTCATCTCCTCAATAGTCAGCTCAGAAGTAAAAAAAAGAAAAAAAAAAGATATGCATCACTTTAAAATCCTGCTGTATGTGTTACTGTGATTGTTTGTAGGAACAGCATCACCCCAATTTGCAACCCATGTTAATTTCTTATTTAATAAACACAGTGGATTTTTTTTTTTAAAGAAAACAGAAGTTCAGAATGAAGTGTCTGCATTCAGCTTTCCATCACACATACATTTATCGTTCTATTGGCTATGAATTCTTTTATTTGTGAACTGCAAATTATTAGGATTTGCTTACACTTCCAAACCTTTTGTTTGTCATAGATACTTCACTTCTAAAAGTGTCTGGTGTAGCACTCACTAATCACAGAATTATAAAAGGTAGAATAAGGCTTTCCCCGCTCAGAAATTTGCATTTTTGGTAAAGGTAACAATATATCAGCGTCACTAACACCCTAATAATAGGTATACATTTAATTTTATATCACCATCCTTCCAAAGAAAAAAAAGAAAAACTAAAAGACGTGTGCAACTGGTTTTTGCTTAGTACAAAATTTTCAAATCAGAACTCATTTAGCTACAATACACACAATGAATGACATACAACATAGGTGGAAAACAATGTGCCAGGCTTTAAAAGAGAAAGAAATTTGATTAGCAGATGATGAATCTGTATTGTGCACTATCCTGTAAGCCCAGAGTTTAAACTAAAAAAGAAGGAAGAAAAAAAAAAAGAAAAAGGAAAAAAAAAACCCCACACTAAACCAGTTTTGATGCAGGTTTGGCATCAACTGCACGTTACGGTCTTAGACTCAGTATGCTCATTCTATGGTTGACAATTTAAAGTACCAGATTTTTCCACATCAGATAGCAGGTAGCTGGTGCGTACATTTCAGACAAGAGAACTAGGATTTCTTTAATTTGAGAAGGGATCAATAATGTATTGTTAAAATGTCCAAAGTGTGCAACAATAAGGCAGATTTCTTATTACACCACCCCTTAAAATACCCATTGTTTGATGAACCAAACAAGGTGCTTTAAACCAGCAGAGTAATAGGAGACAAGCAAGTGCCAGAATGAAGGAAAACTGCTAAAATGGGAACTGCCCTTTCTTTCACAATGAGAAATAAAGAACTTTTGTATCTGGTATTTGAAAGGTTTTTAACAGCTGATATTCAATATCAGCTGGTTCCTGAAGTGTTGGCAAGATACCAGGTTTCTGGTACTGGCCATTTCTTACGTTATTTAAATATTCACATCATGCAATAAGCAGTTTCACACTGCAATGTAATGGAAAATACTTCCTAAACTGAATTGGAACTGAGACCCAAAGCAGAACCAGTAAATAAATATCTTGCATATATGTCAAACTATATTCTCCAAACAAAACCTTACATCTTATCAAAGAAGTCAGAAAGTACTAACAAAAATTATATGCTTTCTACTATAATACTGTTAAATTTTCATGGCTGAGAATGTCCCATTAATTTTTTTTTTCTGCCTTTTTAAATTAGTTGACAAAGTAGAAATTCAAACACAGAAATAAAATGCATATATATGAGAGCACTGGCTCAGTGAGATATCAAATATACAGCATTCTAGTGTCAAAAGTACAGGCAGAAATGTCCAAGAATTCTTGGTGAAAAAGGGGCATTTGAGGAGTAAAAATTCTACTTAACAATCACTCACATTTTAACAGTGCATTAATTATAACAAAAGCTGGATGATAAGTGAGCAACAGAATCATAATGTTCAGTGTTCACAGCAGAACTTTATCCTCTGCTCATTTAAATGAGGTTGGAAACATATACTCATGTATGTGAAACTTTAAGTAGCTATGCTTTTTCAATTTTTCAGGATTCTTGCAAGAGGCAAACTTGTGACATGGAATTGAGCTGGATGATAGTACAAGGTGGTGTTGATAGGAGTCTTCCTCTCGACGCTGTGCCTCTGGCTTATCAAAGGATGATTAGTCCTACAATCTTGTTTGATCTATTCTTTTGCCTCTAGGAAAAGGGTTTCTTGAGGATACAGTTTTACCTCCAGTAATGATTTATTTGGATCCAGCTGGGTCACCTGTAAAGATATGAACACCAAGATACGTGTAAGTAAACTTTTTTGAATTGTTTATCTTCACAGCACAGATTTTCACTGGGAAGGTTTCTGAGTCCCTCCATCAGTGCTAACTGAAGTTTTGGGTATGATTTTCCAGGATGCAGATTAACAATTATATATGGTATTTTCTGCTGTTGTTATTAGTAGTAGTAGTATAATTTTGTAATGACAATAAACAGAATCCCTGACACTAATTCCAAGAAGAACTGGTTCTCTACCATAAATGCATGTATCTGTTTTAGTCAAAGTAAAGAACTTTTCCAGGGATTACTAGAACACGTGAGTTAAGATGAAAAATGCAACTGTAGCCCTAGATAAGTATCCTAAAATTTCAATCAAACTGATGGTGCAAGCAGTAGAGCCAATCCAACATGATCTCATCACTGAAAGGGGAAACTTACTCTCCCTTTATTTTCCTACTCCCTTTCTTGCTTCGAGTCACAAGGTGAACTTTGATGTTTATCAGCCACCTCGGGGGCCCCAGGCTGTGAGAAATCTGTTCGCTTTTAGTCGTTTGGTTATTTTTCTGTCATGCCAGTGGGTCTAACTGGTGAACACGCAAGTCCAGCCAGCACTAAATCCAGCGTGAGGTGAGGAGCAAAAAAAGCACCAAGCAACAAGCAGAAGGAGGAAGCAGGGCCCTCCTTTTTTCACTGGGAGTGAGATGCTGAGTCAGGCCACTCCGTTGTGAGGCTGCATCTCAACCCAGCTATGGATGTGATACTATATATGTGTCTGTATATGTGTATATATCTATATATAAGAATTATAAGTACTGTGTGTCTATACATCATTTATATAGACTATTAAGTGTGTACATTTGTATTACAGGATTGTTTCCCAAGAATCCTGACTCCTTGTCAGATTTGTAAAGGTATTTAGGCAGTCACTTGTGCAGGTGGGCATACAGGAGAATTCCACCGAGAGTCAGACGCCAAGCCATTTGGAAAATAATGATACAGGCACTACCTGCACCATTAGTGCCACAATTCTTCAGCATTTGGATCCTAGCACCAAACCCTGAAAGCTGCTCAACATCCTGACTGTCCCATTACTGACTTTCACTTAAGGCACATAAGTAATTCTCAGTTCAGAGTCATCAAGAAACTTTTGTGTTCAGGATTCTATTTATAAGCCAGACTGCTGCCTACAGGATGGGCATTTCCATTTCCTATGGAAATAAAATTTAATTTTAAATATTACATAATTAAGTATATACTTATACAGACAAATTAATGACAAGGGTCTCAGTGTCCTTCAGACATTCAAGTTTACATGCCAGTGCTGTAACACCCTTCATGTAGAAAGATGAACATTATTTCTTTTAATCTTACCATTTTCTGGTATTTCCCTTCCATCTTTAAACTTATTTTCTGTGGTAATTCTGTTTTAGTTTATTTTGCTGTCTGAGCACACCAGTTATGCTTCTGAATAATAGATTATTAGTCTCATTCTCTAAGTATAAATGCAAATGCATGCCAATAAACTTTTTTCCACAGTTAAATTTGTTTCATCTATGACCATAGCGTGCCACTGCTTTCTAAAAATGTTTTTTGAAAACATTAGGGGTCAAGCAAACCGAATACTACGAATTAATAAGAAATGTTAAAGTAATTTTTCTTAAAAGCATAACTTACTAATCCTGTTATGTATTAACAAAATCAGCATTGCTTCTCTTTCTCTCCCCCCAACTAAATCGAGCAAACCTAAAATATATTTGCATTTCTATTGTCTTATTGAATAATTAGAGAAAATTTATTATTTAAACAAACATTCAAAGATTATCACTTCCTAAGTCCACTGAAGTAAATGTAATTTCACCTGACTGCAGCGGAATTTTTTTAAAAAAATGACAGAAATAAAAAAGCCAAACCAAACCCAAAAAACAAACAGATATATTTTCATTCCCAAAGCAGGAACATATTTTCTTAAACTTTATGTCCCAGGGTGAGCTATTGCTAAATGTCTGAAGAGAAAAACAATTTATAAAAACCAGGCTCAATTTTAGATTCCTATTATCTGCAGTCTAATTATGCATTCCTGCACAGATGCTGCTTAAATTATTGAAAGGTTATTATCTTCGAAAGCAAACCTGTTATGTAAAAAACAGCCAAAGTAGTGCATTTAAGTTTGTGATTACAGGAGTATGCTAATTAAGTATCTTGTTGCATTTTTTAATGCTTTGGTATTCTGCTACAGTCCTTTATTGCACATAAGCACAGAGAGACAGGTAAAGAGGGTCTGTGCAATTCACAGCATCTGAGGTATTGGGCACCTGAGAGAAGCAATTTTCCTTCTTTTCAGTTCAAGCCTGTATTAAATCAGACCTCTCTATTTTCAAATCCTGCAACCGTTTGGGGTTTTCCCTTTTTTTTTTGTAGTTCGTCTTTTTGTTTTGGTTTTTGTCGTTGTCGTTCGGTTTGTGGTTTTTAAAAAAAAAACAAACAACAAAACAAAACCAGTAAAGACATAACAAATCCCTTCTACGTTCGGAAAAAATAAAACAAAATCTGAAAAGCAAGCCCAAGCACTGAACACAATCTTCCAGACTGTAACCATGTGGAAGCCTGTTATTCACTTGAGCATAATTCAAGATACATGTCCCAGTTTAAGGTTTGCAAGCTTCAAGCGCCTTAAGTAATAACAATTCATGCTGTCCCTTCCTGGACGCCCCCACACTTAGAAGGTTTGCTAGAAGCCTTGTGGAGTACCTGCAGCCCAAGGGCTGTGCAGCTTTCCCCCATAATTTCAGTGTGCTGCTTAATTCACTGAGGGACAGCAGAGTTTGCAAATGTTTACACCATTACCCAATTAACTAACAATATGGCTCCTACATCTGTCAACAAACAAAGCTGTTGTTGCTTTGTTTTAGCTCCTTGGCATTTTCTGTTCATATGGGTCGCCATTGTACTTAATTATCACACCACAACCCTTCTGCAGCTTCTACTTTGTTATTTGTGGCTTGTAAATATGTTGTTTACTATGAAGAATAGAAGCCTTACTAGTGAACACACCTCCTAACGAAAGAAATGGTTTCTCTTGTAAATATATGAAATATAAGGCCTAAGATGCATTTTAACTTACAGCATTTCAAAGCAGAATTAGAAACCAAAGAATGACCTATAACAGAGATCAAAGGACCCTGGAAGAGCTGTAGCCTGCAAAGGTGTGTTCTACTGAATTTTGTTCACTTAAATTTATGTGAATTACTTCATACTGCAAAGTACAAAATACCATCAAATTTATATCTGTGTACCTTATTTAATTAAAAATATGATAAATTCTGGAGACCTCTTCATTGCTGGCACCCCTTTGCTCTGATGCTCTTGATTAAGGTTGCAAAATTCACCAAGTTAAGCATTCAGCATTTGTTAAAGGCTTATCTGTATCTCCAAGTCCTACAATAACTGACTTTCTATCAGCTGTATGCACACATGGCTGGTGATACCAGCTGATGAGGTGAATGTATTTTTTAAATATCTTTTGTGGGTTTGCTAAGTCAAGTACTTTATATTATAAAAAACGTAAACCAAAATCCCTCTAAAAGAGACTGTAAGCCATTCCAAGCTTATTTAGCGAGTAGAGTGCAGAGGAGGGATACAATATTCAGAAGCTAAGAGAGTGTAACACAAGTGACAGCAAAATTACCGATATTCAAGCTCCCAGAATTCTGTAGAATAACATGCAGGAGCACTCAGGGTTGTCCCAAGGCCAACGCAGATAGTGCCCCAGGAGATTTTATCTTCTGGCAAATGACTTTCTATGCAAACTTTAACACTCCCCTCCCTTCAGGGAAGATTTTTTCTAGCAACATGACCAGAGGTGCTAACAGGGCCTTATATCTGTCAGCACCAGATCTTGCCATTGAGCTGTGAAAGGTTTCATTTTCACTAAAATAGGTTTAAGTTGGTAAAACAACACTTTTCTTCCAACTATGGATACTGTTTTACAGGCCCTTATAAGGGCTTTGGTGTACTGGAGCTACGGCTTTGAGCTTTGTTATATAGCCGATGTCGGTTTGGTGCACAGGGAAGTTATTATTTAAATAAGTATTTGTTTCAATGAATTCTGTGCTAATTATTTCAACTAAGCACTAGCTAGTTGAAGTACTCCTGTGGCACTTTGAAGTTCAAGTGATTTATGACTGCACAAACACAGAAGGTAGTGTATATATATATATATATTTCCGTACGAATGTAATAGCTACTTACACTTCATTCTGAATAAATTCACTGGCTTTTTAAGTAAACCAATAATAAAAATTTGAACAACATTTTAATACATTTTTATAGCAAAGTCTTTTTCCTTCTAGAATAATTTCTGTATTATTTCTGTCTTCACCTTTGCTGAGCAATCTGTTCTACTACACATTCACATCCTGAGCAGCTGTACTTTCACCATTTCAAAGGTGTGGTTCCTTACCCTCCCTAACTCTGCAGGGAAAAGATAAATACAAAAAAAAAAAAATGGCTTAATGCCCAGGAAGGTAATTTAAAAATAAAGAATGGAATACACAATTATTATGACACTTACACAAGCAGTAAATATCACACCCTTCACCTTTCTCTCCACCCTAGGACAAGGATCTGATTCCCGAGTAGCACAGCCTCTATACTACTTACACACGCATGAATACATTTAATGAATCTAACGGACAAAGAGTTCTTTTACTCTCTTTCCTAATCCTCCTAAAGTATAAATGCAATAGAAATTATTTAAAGGCACACCTGGTAAAGTACCAGATCTGTTTAAAAAACTATATTTTCAGAGTGACACACAAACAAATACAGTGAATCCTTTCTACCTATTGAAATATCTCTGGGTTACACAGATAATACGCTCAACTTGAGCAACACACAAAAGTAGGGTTACTTTATAGAAATATATGCAATTAGATCAGGCTTAGTTGAATAAACTTGCAGATAATTTACATCTGAATTGAAGAAAGCGGTCACAAACAAGGAAAAATATGTCATAGTAAAAGACTTGTAGTCTCGTTCCAAACACAAAGCTTTAATCCAGATACGTCACACTCTTACTGCCTCACTTCTTTGAAGAGGTTTTCTCAAAACATATTTTAGATTAAGCACATTTAAAAACACATTTACTTAGCAAAGTAACAGCTGTTGAAAAAACAGGAAACTGTGATGCTGTATCCTCTACTTTGAGCTTCCTACTCTCCCTTCAGAAAGCTGTGCGGCACTCTGAGATACGCAAGATGCCACCAACCTTTACATAGTGCAAATTTTCACTGCCTTAACATAATTCATATAAAAAAAAAGAATTTGCCGCAGAGATTTTAACAAGTGAAGGCTTATTAACCCCTCCTGCATTACTTGACTTTTTTTAACAGTAAATTAAGACAGTAACTGTGTTCTCTTCTGTTTTCTAAAACACTAAACATAATGACAGGGCAGTGTAAATAACAAGGACAAGCCCAAACCCAGTGTTGCTATATTTGTATACTGGCAGCTGAACTATCTGGTGATTTTTAAAAGTTCAACATTATGAATTCAGGATTCTGCATGAAAATCTGGGTTTTTAATTGGGAAAAACACCATAATATTTGTAAACCAAAGCTTAAAAACCCCACCAACACTAATCATTCCTATGTCAAACATAAGTCCCAGTGTTAATGATGTTTAAAAAAAACAAACAAGTTTTTTATCCAAATCCTAATGGCATTTTAAAACTGGGTATTAAAAAAAATATATAACTGTAGCTTATTTACTGTTCAGTAAAAGACCTTAGGAAGTGCTGTGTACAGTGGCTTCACCTGGGTAGGTCTGAGGTAGTTCTGTGCTTCCTTTTAGCCCAAGATCAGAAAAATACAGCCAGTTACCTTTTAGCCCAAATCAGCCAAAATACAGCCAGTTACTAACAGCACCTGTTTTATGTTTATTGCCAAGAACTAATCTCACTGAAAGAAATCACTACCAAAAGGCTGTATCTCCCTGTAGCCTTTCAAACAGCTCATTTTCAATGACGAAATAACCAACACGCTTTTGGATCTTGGCAGAAGTGTATTTCACGAAGGTATTTCAATTAATTAAAGTCTCTCTGAATGATGTGACTTTTGCTAATGCGGTATTGATGACATTAAAGCATGACACAAGTTGCCTTGAGAGCAAGAACATGGAGTCAGTCAGAGGAGTCACCCGCAGGTACTGACCAGGAGAACGCTGGTCTCCACAGTGCCAACAACTCCAAGACTGGAGGACTTCAGACTTTGAGGGAAGAGGAAGGTGCTGTAAAAGATCTCCTCAGATTTTATGCTTTCCTCCCTTCATTCTTTCTGGTTTGACATCTTTGATCCATTTAGGAATTCTTTGTGTGGTTTCTTGGAGAAAGAGAAGCCAACAGAATACCTTGGACTGGGTCTTTTCCTGACAAAGGACCTGCAGGCAGAAGAGCTCCATCACCTGCTCCTTTCACACTGTTTACCTTCATTTTTCTTGCTGAGCAGAGAAAAGGTTTAAGTACTGGCATTTACAGAGGAGAGCATTTGTATCTTAAGCATCCTTTCTGCTGTGCCAGGGAGCAAACCCGTCCCTCACTTGTGGGCACTGCTGCCTGTGTGCTGATAGTGAACTAACAATTACCCAAGTATTTAATTATTTTAAAAGGTGCTAGCTACAGAAAAAAAAGGATCACATCCCCAGAAATTATATAACTTTCACCATGAAGACTGATGAAATGCTGAAAGGAACCAAACAGCCACTACCTCTGGAAGTCTGAAAACATATAAATACATGCTCCAAACGAACTGTAAGAACTTTGCTTTGCATACATCCCAAAGGGGAATGGATGGGAACCCAGGAGAATGACCCAGGATTGGATTCATGTGTGCTTAATTATAATTGCATGAAAAAACAATCCAAAAGGATTTTTATCACCAGTTCAAAGCATTAAGATGTTAAGATACCACAATGATATCTACAGTGTAACATTGTGATTGGTAGATAGGTAAATGGAATAAAGAGAGTGCCTAGGACTGCTTTGGTGATTTAGTCTGATGCATTACTTATGCAATTACCAAAACAGCAGGAGATCATTAAATTTTCTGGTAACCAGACACAGCATTCTTAGTATCATACTACTATAAAGGCTCTTTATAGGTATTTTATCATTACATTTTCTTCCTACAAAGGTCAAAAAAAGTCCACAAAATTGACATTAAGCATGAATTCTGGGGAAAAAGTACAAAATATCTTAGGCCCAGCTGATGCTGCATAATTGTCACATGCAAGAGCAAAGCCTTGCAGCTTAACTCGGGCATCTTCCTGCGAACAATAACGCGCCTCCCCTGAAATAAATGTTTTGTAAAATGGGGCAGTGCTGAATAAAAGAACGCTTTGGGTGCGAGGGATGTGCACCAAAGGGATGTTGGGTGGAATATATTAATCACATGGTTGGCATTAGTCACTGGGTAACTAATGAGGATGATTCAACGGAGAGTTCGTGGACCGCATTCAGTGCTGTGGTGAATGGCTGCTTACTCTCGTGAGCCTTAAGTAAAACAGCTCATCTGAAACGCACACCTATTTCCTGAAATTGGTTAAACATCCCCTGTATTCAAATAGAGCTGCTGTAAGAGAACAGAAACTATACTGATCTACAGAATGCGATTCTATTTCTTTTTTAGAATAAACTTAGATCTATGAGATGAGATGAGACCTCCTTTCAGTGACTTGATACATGAAGGGTTGTAATCTTTCTCTCTGGATATCACAGTTACTTACGTAAAGACGGTCTGAAAAGACACATCAAGTCTGTCTTTCTTGGAAGAAAACATTGTGAAAAATCTTTCTGTAATACCTACTGAATTTTTAACTACCTATATGGAAATTATATTTCCACAAAAGTAAACATGGCATTTCAAGAAGCAAAATATACTCGATATTCCCGAAAGTGCTGCCATTGGTTTCAATAGGGCAAGAACATCAGTACTCCTTTTTTGTAGGTGCTGAAAAATGACTGTGATACTACTCTTTGTGAGCAACAAACTTGTTAAAAGCAAGAAAACCTGGGATTTACAAATGCTTCAGCATTCTGGCTGCAATGATATGTCAATCCATTCCTCTTGCACTCAAGGTTAATCAGTCCAATTGTTCTACTGTTACAAGTCATCAGGAAGAACAGTCAGAAATCATGCTTCAAAAGGAGGCATGGGAATATGCCAGTCTGGTATGGCCAATTTGCTTAGGCAACTTCTCAATGTCTAAACTAAACTAAACCTCACTGCTTGAATAAACAAAATAACAACATATCTTGAAAAGAGAGGAAAGACAAGGGCAGGTAGTATTGACTTAAGGACAGTCGTGAATGACAAGAGGAGGGACAGCTACCTTTGTAGGTGGCTGTGGCCTTCTGTAAACTAGATCAGAGTAAACACATGACACCATCAGATCTATACTGACCCGAAAAATTTTAATTATGCGAATTAAAAGAGATCTCTATTACTCTATGTAGTAGGAAAGATAAATATCAGTAATTTAAATGAGTGGAAAAACTGCATGAATCACATGTAACTCTCAAAAGGCGTTGAACATATCAGAAAAATACTTCATTCATCTGAAATCCTCCTCAGCCATAAGACAGATATTCAAGCTACTTCCTCGATTTACATGACGTTACTAAAAGTGCTATTTGGTACAACCACGACTCTGCATGAATCCCTCCTCACAATAACATCTTTCTTCCCTTTTTCTATCAAGATGATGATTAGGGGGAAGAATGTTACGAGTCAAAGATGGTCCTGGACACGTAACTCTTTCACGAACTATTTAGAGACTTTAAACATGACCTAATGAGTGTAAAACAAGGTTATTTGAAGGAAGTAGTTTGCACTGGGTGAAATGCAGAATAATCCTTACAAAGAACAGCTGCCAGAACTGATACCCAAAATTATCAAAGTACCTGGCATAGTAATATAGGGATCATCCTCTAACATTACCTTACTCAACTACCTACCTCTGAGAACATCAGAGGACAATTCCCTGCTCAGAGGGCTCTGTGTGCCAAGTGCTGATAAACTTACTATCCTGTGACATTATTTTCACCATTGTGAGCATCAAAGAGGAATTATTCCTGCCAGAGCACAGAAACAAATGATCCCACATTTGGGTTTGGAGGAATACCTTACTCTATACTCCCATATAATATTAAGAATTTTCTGGCCCTAAATTTACTGAAATCTTGATCATACCTAATTTAAATTGACATGCAATTTGAGTCAAATTTATTTTCTGCCCTTTCAAGGGAGACAGATTTTTTGTTTCTGTTTATTTAAACTGCTGTTGAAATTGGTTAATTAAAAGGATTTAAAAAATCTTAATACTCTAAACAGAGCAAACTGGTTCTGAATTATTAAGCAACATTTTAGATGCATTTAAATAACCTTAAGTGACTTAACTGCCACCTGATCCTAAGCTGTGGCTCAGAAAAATAAAATGTGAAATACTGTAGAAGTCTTGGCTTATCCAGGCTTCCAGATACAGTAAATAAAGAGCTTAAGTCTCTAATACCATGTCTGCAGAAGACATACTCTCAAATACATAACTAATGCTCCACCTTAAGGAGAAATGAGCAGAAGAAATCATAAGAAATTAATAAATTCAGACATTCAAAAATAGCTTTTAAAAGGAGAAAGCACTCCAGGACCTTCCTTTCTGAGCGTTACCATAAAACATTCAATATTAAACCTAGTAGGGTAGCTGAAGCCAGTCTGGGTAAATTTCTGCACCTTCCTCTTACAGTTTCAGCTAGACCTGGTACACTTCAGCTTCTTGTCTAAGTGTGGCGAAATGCTGTGGTTAACCCTTACATGTTGTTATGGGTTTTAGGAAGACTTCTGCAGATCACCACTGCAGTAAGTGAGAACTGATCATCTGGAAGTCTCCAGGGCACTGGGAGAAGGTGGCTCTTGCAGCTGGCAGATCAAGAGGACTACCAAAAACAGTTTGGGAGGCCTTTTAAGAGAAAGGGACTTAGAAGAAATACTGAAGGTTGACTGAGGACACTAATATGCTTGGGGTAAGCTCTTTTTGTTACAGCTAAATGGATTTCTGGAAGAAAGGGAACTATAATTCTGAAATCAGCACACACATTTAACAGCACACGCATTTACTTCCATAAAGCCCTTACAGGTGTATTTAAGAATAATGCAGAGAACATACAATACAGCTTTTCACTCTTAAAGATGTGCTTGCCGAATGTTTTCTGAGTTAGAGGTACAAGCTGCCTGCTGACCCAGGTTCACTCATGACTACATGTTGGTAAAACATGTAGTGCTGCCGTGGTTGAGGTACTGAGAGAGGAGGTGGTTAATATCTAATTCCAGTGCCAGTGGAAAGAACAACACACTCAAAGACCCAATAACAAGTCACTGCATGTGCTTAACTGCTTTGGAATGTCACTGCTGCTTTAAAATCTACAAGTAGTGTCTGGAAAAGGTTAATCTGTGTATTTACTCATGTGTAGAAGTTTGTATTTACAGTAGGGTTATGATACCAACTTTAAGTTAGCTAAGGATATCTGTGTAAGCAACTGGAACATAGGACTAAGAACTAATGAATTTTTATTTACCAAAGAAGCAAAAATACTTCAACAAGACTGTATCAGGACTGATGGTTTTGAAAAGCAGGTAAAAATGCCCTAACAAGTTTATTACAAGAAAATGTTGATTCGGTTGAAGACAATACCCTTGTTTTGACAAGACAGAAACACTTTTGGGGTATGTATGTTATTGTAAAACAGATCAGGATAGGGAAAAACCCCCAAATCCTAACTTTAGAAGACACGCTTTCATCTTATTGCAGCAAAACTCCAACAAAGCAATTCTGATACATTCAAATGTATTTTTAAAAAAATGTTATGTATAGTTTGAATACAAACAGACATTTTAAATGCTATTATTTTCTGGAGCACAAGCATCCCAAGTACTCTGTTCTTGTTGCACAGATTCCAACTGATGTTTTTGATACATGTCATATATTAGAAGGGTCGTGACAAATTACAATGTATTTTTAAGAAAATATATACATGAAGCCTAAGGCAATGAATATACACTTTTACTGTACTTCCAAGGCATTTATCAATTACTTATTTTTATTATTCTGTCTGTAGAGTTGTTCACTTCCAATTTTCCAGACCTGGGGAATATGACAGATGCCATTTATAGTTCTCAGTGGTTAGCAAACCCCCAGGGAATATTTTTTGTCTCTTGTAGCTCCGGTGGTCACAATGGCAACCGGATTCATACATGGCTGCCGAGTCAATCGGCATGAATCATTTATGTGACTCCTCATACAAGGCATTATTAGGTTGGAATCATAGAAAAATGATGGAAGGGTCTTTGCTTCCCATGCAACAGACCAACAGCTCCGTACCCTGCCATTAAATTCTCCTTTTTTTGCCTCAGCGTTTTCTCCCTGCCAGTGTCACAAAGCTACTGACAACACCAGCCTGTTCCAATTTAGTGGTATTTTTTCTTTTCTACTCCTTTTTCAATTGGTTCTTATGTGATTCATCTGATTTTTGAGTTTGTTGCAGAGCACTAGAATGAATAATGATGTGACTAAGTACAGGAACAGTCAGTTTAAGGAGAAAAACAAATGTAAAAATTTAGCGTAATATACCTGCAGGGTTTTTATTAGATATGTACTACAACAGAAGTAAGTCACAGGCAGGGAGGAAAGACTTGGAGAATATTTAAACCCATTGTTTAGACTGTAAAAACAGTGTTTTTCTTCTGTCAAAAAAATTGAATGAACAGTAATCCTGAACACATAGATGACTTCTAGTCTTTGGTTCCACTGGAAATGATACTACCTGCTTAAGAAGTGAAGTTAATTAGTGATTAATGACATTCCTTAAATGCAACTTTTCAGTCTAACTGATTAGGATTCTCAGTATAGGACAAGGTGGAAGAAGAGCTGCAAGCACTGCAATCCTGTTCAGAGTCATGTCCAAAACTGGTCAGAAATCACATCCGCTCTCAAGGTTGTATGCTTGCTAAGGACATTGGTTTCTTCCCCTTTGGAGTACTTACAAACAAGATGATAAAGCAAGAGGTATCTTTTACAAACCACTGCAAACACGTTAATCAGTGCCTTATTCCTACTGAACTTCCTCCAGGTGATGGGCAACAAAATGGAAAAGCAACACAAGTTACTGAACTCCTTTGGTGAAAAATGGCTTAACCAGTCACCTGGAGATGCCTCCAGCAAACAAAACCCCAGCTGGTCCAGAGCTGCCTCCACTCATTTGCAGCGCTCAGGCATCATGGCCAAAAAGCTGCTGAACTTCAACCATCTCTGCAGTACCTGTTCCCTTCACCTTTTATGCAGGGCCCCAGGTGATTGCTGCACAGTTAGAACTGATTTTTATCTTTGCTGCAACAATGGTTAAAGAAAACATGAAAGCTGATTGGTAATAGAGCAGAAAACATAGAGGTGTATTTTCAAACAAACTTGGTAGCCAGCAGAAAAATATCTGTTGATTTATCAACAGAATTTAATTGGCTTTTGTAAGCAGCAAGCAGTATTGATTCTGAAAACCAGGCACAGCAGGTACATCATTAGAATTTCAAGTTACGAGATAAAAATGATTATCTATTGGCATTACATAGCAGGTAGATGAAAAATTTATTAGAGTGTACTGATTAGTTCATAACTGGATACCATCTGACACTGAGTCTTGCTCATAACATAAAGTTGCACTAAAATGGCAAAACCAGAAAGATCAGAAGCACCAGCCCATAGCAGACCTAAACAGTGTGTGACTACTGATGGAGCTTCCTTCAAACAAGATGTTAGTGATGCTGCCTCAGCATATTCCAGGAGTTCTCATTGAATATGGTCCACAGCTTGTTTCAGAAATGGAGGACTTTTTACTGTGTCACTGGAGGCAGGTTTTGCAACACAACTGAGTATGTAACATCTGATGGCACTGGTCGGTCAGCACCCGGCTTGCTCACAGCTTGGCAGCCCTCTAACATACTCAGGCATATCTTTTACCTTCTGTGCTATAACACACCAGCCATCTAACATACCGGACTAAGAAGCAGTGCTATTTATTCCTGAAAGGTATGTTTACTCACATCTCTCCTCGGAAAGGTGCCCAGCAGCTTGTACTCCTCCCAAGGATATCCCTTGGAAGCTACAAAATCAAAGACAACCTGCAGCTTGCTGCTGGCCAGGAAACGTCGCTCAAAGAATTCTCCGCTGGGCGTCCGAATACGCAGTTTGCTGACAGACTCTGTGCTCTCCTCCTTTGGTTCAGGAGGCAAAGACTGCTCAAGGGAGAGCCTGATAGCCTGGGGAAGGAAAAATAACCATTTAGGTTGCAATGACAGCAACAGAAGAAAAGCTTTTCCTTTTATTTCTTCTGGAACTTCAAGACATTGTCACAGTGCTCCAGAGCCATAGCTGTGCTTTTTATCTCAATGACAAAATAATTTTTATTCACTCCTTAATAACAGCCCACCAGACAACTAATTAAAATAAATCCTTCTTTATAACACATATTATTAGGTCTACAGTTAATGCACGATGGGATACGTAATTTAATCATTTGGCAGAAAGCCCTGGGAAAAAAATTGAATGAGAAAAAATTGTCAAGTGGCCAATTGCTTCCTTAAAGGGTATAAATTAAAAGGCAGTAAAAGTATTTCTTTAAATGCACTTGTCAAATTGCCTTCGTTTTGCAGAGAGTAATTGACCATTTGCAGTAGACCGGACGCTTAAAGGCAGTTCAGAGTGAAAAGAAACGTATGCAAGAAATTTACTACAAATAAACCAAAACACTATTAAAAGACACAATTAAAAATACTGTGAAGGTACATCAGATACACAGAGTACACATAAAAGTAGGAATGGTCAAAGCAGAAAACTGGGAGGACAGAAATGGGAGCTTAAAGATTTAAAGTAAGTTATTGTTATTAAGATGGTTCCAGTTCCAAGTACAGGCATGCACATTTTTTGCAACGATTTGCATGAAATCAGCCTCAAAATTGCAATAACATTACATGTCCGAAAATGTGTATGATATTGCATGTACTGCTGATGTCAAGATTTTAAGGGCAGAACCAAGGTCTGTGTTCTCTGGAAGCTGCTACAGCAGTAATACTTTGATTAGATTTCTTTTTTTAAAAAAGAAATGCCTAATATTAAACTGCTGAACAAGGTGGGCTTGATTTTCAAGGGTACTGAGTGCTGTCAGTACCCACGGGCAAGCATTGGCATCTGTTAAAAATCTGATCCTACTTAGAAGCAGCTGTTACAGTATTACCTCTCTTAAGGCAGCACTTAATGAGAAGGTAAAGAAATGGAAAAAGCAGCACAATCACACTTCCTCTCCCGAAATGGCCCTAAAAGACAAGTTTTTGAACTAAAAAGGCAGTCAGGCAGGGATTTCCCTAGATTTTCAAGACACTTTCAAGATACACAGTTGCTATTTGTGCCTTGAAAACCTTCCCAAGGTCATTTACTAAGAGAAACTGATGGAGGGTGATCACATTGCAGAGAAAGGACTGGGCAGAAGCAAGATTACAACGGCTTTTAAATAGTCTACTTCTTACACACGCACCTCTGAGCAAATTATATCTCAGTATAAATATTTATACATAGAACTTGAGTTCATTTTTGCTCATCTACTATGAGATTATATTTTAAATAGATTCTATTTTAATTTTCTCTCTCTCTATTCTCAACCACCTGCTTACTATCTTGCTGTTTTGACATTTCCCCACACAGAATAACAACAGATGCTACATTATTTACTGAACCCAATCAATTATATTATAGAAAAATAAACAACAGTAGCTCATTAGAGCTCTTTTCTTTGTGCAAAGAGTGCGTCGCTCCCCAAAGTAACCAGTCTCCAAGGCTTCAACATAAAATGGCAATTTACAATGGATATTCTGTACCAGCAAACCAAGTCAGAAAACAATGATGTGACGGATCACATTAAAAACTCTTGGACCCGAACAAGCAATTTCAGTTTGTTGATAAAAAGATGTTCAGTATGTGAAGAGCTCAACAGTCAGATTTTAAAATACGAACTGAACATAAAGCCACTTCTGTAAGTAAACACTGTTGCAGAACAATTCAGTACAAGTAATCTGTATACTTGAAAATGGGGAGTGTTAGTAAACATTATTGTTAAAATCCCTTTTGTTCTACTAAGCAAACAGATCCTATTATTTTCATTACTGCACTCTGCATTAAAACAGGGAAGCCCAGGTATATTTTGATAACATGGACCAGCCTTGCAGCCTTTGCATAAGAAAACCATTTCCAAAAGGCCAAGGTATCAGAAAAGGTTCAGGAGCAGATATAATAAAGCAGAAGTAATTACTGTTTCTATGCATGCTAAATTAGCTTAGAAAAGAAAAACAAACTTTTTACTTGAGCCTGAGTGTGAGCTGATTGCTCAAGAGCCTGTTACTGCTACAGTACTGATTTATGTTCGATTACTATTAACCTCAGAGAATTGCTGTCTTAAAATTATTCTCGACACAATTCTCACAGTCCAGCTTGTACATTGCTCCTTCAGTTGTGCTTTAGCTTTCACCTTGGCTTATGCTAACAAGAGGAGCTAAATAAGTCACCAGGTACCGTAGGAAAAGAAAGAAGTGGACTGCATCTTTGCCAACCACTGAATACCATTTGGACTGAATTTAGTATTTACACCACAGTACTGTTTGAAAGTCTCTTGAATGCTTAAATGGTTCAGGGTTTTTAATGCAATTATCTTGGTCAAAAATATATATGGAAGTGCATTGCTCATACAGTTTGTTCATTGGGTTTATGTCAGGGAATAATAAATGTGTTCACAGCCAACTTTTTTTGCAGTTGTATAATTCAATTCTTTCATACATCAGCAAAGTACACAAGACTGAAATGTCAAGTATACATTAAAGTCACATTTAGGGACAGATAAGCAAGGCTGTGATTTATCATGATTCCATGAGGTCCAAGGACTTTAACTAAATGGAGAATTATATGAGAATATAATTCCAAATTTCAAATGTCCTTAATCCATAAGCGTCAAAGAAGTTATATTAAGCCCACCAAAACAATTGGAACGTTGATATTTTATATAAATTAATAAATATTAAAGAATATTTATAATTTATTTATATTTGATATAATACTGTAAACATACTCAGGAAATACATATTCAGTAGGGATGCTGATATAGCTTTGTATTCATTAGCAACTTTCTCAGAGAATCTTCTATGCCAAGAATTCAAAGGACAACCCCCAATCAACTGTGATTTCAGCCAAGTCATTTATATATTAACATCACTTCTATTTTGAAAAATTTATTTCAGGGTTTCAAAGTAATCTTCAAGTATCAGGTGTACTTCATAGCAGTTCTCTAAGGACTTATATGTCAGGAACTTCACAGAACAGCTGAAAATATTTTAAAGAGTAGTCCATTTTACGTGGTGGGACTTCGGAGGAAGAAACACGGCTGTACTCCAACCATTTCAGCACATTTTGTAGTTGCCAGGAAGTGAAAAAGAGGAAATCACTAATGTAAGTAAATTTGTGTACATGATGCTTTATGTAAACATCTACATACACACACAGCTAGGACAGGAGCTAACCTAGATCCTGAAAGAGGCTGCAGGAGCCATCTCTGACAGGCACTGGGACCCTCAGAACCCACAAAACTGAGTACTCTTCACAGTTTCTATTTTCTTATAGAGGCCAACAGATGTCTTTGTTTAAACACAATTTTCATTCTGAGGAAGATTTTGTAGAAGACAGTTTAGAAATTTTTAGAAGTACTGTAAATTCAACTTTCTAGATTTTGGATTTTATTTTCTTAAGGTTTTTTTTAAGTGTTTTGTCTCCCAAATTAAATGTGGCAACTTGTTTGATCAATATTGCAGGTGGACTTCGTGCTACTTCCTGGAAGAAATGAGAGGGCTCCATGATACTATGTTTTTAAAAGGAGTGGCTGTAGAAAAGGGTTAGAGGTTTCTAAAGATTCCACCATTTATGGAGCTCATTTCATGGATCTCCTGTGAGCAGGCCTATCTTAAACCTGGCTGAAATTGAGATCCAGATGACAGAACAGAAAAGCTATTGAACAGTGGATGAAAATGATTTAGCTCACTATGTTTCACATACATACAGAAAGAAATCAATAAGAAAAAAAAAAAAATGGTCACACCAAAAGTACGCTTTGAATTAAAGTTGCAATGTGTGTTGAATGACATTTGCGATGTTCATAAGCCTCATGAATTCAAATATGTGAGAAAAGGTAAAACATCCCACCTCACGTTCTTCCTCCTGTTCTTTCCGGATTTGTTCCAAGCGAAACTGCTCTGCCATTTCTCTCTCTTGTGCTTCCCTCTAACAAACACAAACAGCAATCACACATAAATACGTGATAAATATAAATGCAAAGACACTTCTCAACGTTTCTGTAGAAATTAATATAAGAAATAAGATATTTATTACATGATCTTCTCCTACCATTCCTTTCCCAACTTCTGTTATTAAGTGGGCGAGGAATGCATTAGCCAGAAGATGTGGTCAAGTCTAGTCCTAGCCACTTTATCTGGTGCCTCTGCACCACAGAGCATTCCCAAACTGGGGAGGTATTCCCATCCCCAACCCGTCACTCCTGTGGTCACTTCCCCTCACACACACCTTGGCTCTGTCAGCCTCCAGCGAGATGCGGTACGCTTCATCCTGCTCTCTTTTCACATTTTCTCTGGCTTCACGTTCATCCTAAACAGAAAAAGGAAACAAAAAAAAAATCAGCAAACAGTGGACCAGTATGATATATAACTTTATGTTCACAAGCACCCTTTAACCCCAGTGACTTCAAAATCACCCATCTAACTAGTGTTAGGAGAAGTAAGTTCAGAGATGCCTCAAGGGCGACCTTGGCTTAAAAAATTACGATTTACCTGAAGCTACGATTCAATTGGTGTGTCCAAGCCCTGGCCTGAGGGCTGGATTTGGCACCCAGGCTCTCCACCCTGCTGTCCTTATGGAGGCTGTGGCAGGTGCAGAGCCCGGGAGTGGAGCAGCCTCGTGGGGAGGGGGTCACTGAAGGAGCGTGTATATGGGCTGGTGATGGGAGGATTTCACTCCTGCAGCCAACAGTTTGGATGGTCTGGTAACAGGGAAGGACAGACCGCGGTTGAGAGGCTGAGGCTGGATTTTGATTTGCTCTCCACTCAGATTGACAGTGGGTAATGGCTTGTCCTGCCAGAGAAAGCCCTGCTCCAACTTCCTTCCTTGGTCAAAAAGCCCTCAAGCAGGATCCATCCAGGGTCACGACTATTAAACATCACCCAGAGGCCTCAATTCAGAGAGGTGAATATTATACAGAGATGGGAAAGTAGCAAGTCCTGCTCTGAAGTGTCTCAAATGGACAGATGCAGGCAAACAAGGAACAGGAGGTTGGTGTGTCAGCAAATCTAGCAAAGTATCTTATCAACAATCACAGCAGAAAGGAATAATGGTTTACTAAAAACACAGGAATGACAAAGTGAAGCACCATCCACACAGTGGAGGATCAAGAAGTGGATATGCCCAAAAGCTGGAATAACCGCACTGGGGTGATGTCAAATAAAGCAAAGTGTACAATCAATAGCTTCATACTCTGCCTTTGGAGCAGAGACAGCGGCTGCTCCCCCGTGCATCTCTTACATGCTCCTATCATGCTCCTCTTACATCTCATAATCCTCCCAGAGCCCTGCAGAGGCTGCACTGGTCCCTACAAAAATCAGTAGGATTTAGCTGTGAGACTGCAGGTGGGCTCAGCATGGTCCCCAGTAACACAGCAGTTGCACTGGGACAATTTGTCCCCTGTGTTCCATGGAAATGAAAGTCTACTACCCACTGCTTCTTGAAGAATTATGTTAATTTTACAACTCAACTGCAACATTTACTCCACATAAAAGAATAATTTTTGCAAAGTGATCAGTTTTCTCCCCAAAATGTCACTATTTAGCAAAAACTCGGTTCTAAATGGGAGGAGCTCAGGCTGACTGTAATTATCATGACATACAAACATGCCAAAGATGCTTCTCAAACAGAATTTGAGCATATTGGTGGTTAAATCACTAAAAGTGGCATGCAACCACAAGAGGAAAGGACAAACTGAAGAGAAAGCCATACAATCTCCAGTTGGAAAGTTGCAAAATCTTTTCAGAGGAAATGCTTCTTCCTTACAGAAACAGGACCCAAAATTATTCTACAATTACTGTGTCCTGAATTTCATTCACAGAAGATGTAGAAACCATCACTTTGTTCAGGAGAGCTAAAACATGAGTAGAAGTAATTCTTGGGTACAAGTCCAGTAATGCCCAAAAGAACACTGAAAGATCAGATTTAACTATTGCAAATACAGGCTCTTCTCTTCATTAAAGACTGCTAGCAATTAAGAGAGAGTTACTGTAGTTTGCCAAAAAGCCCCAATCACAAACTAAAAAACCCACACAACCACCCCGACCCAACCCAAAATGAACCTTCAAAAAGTAAAATTTAAATTTTACAAAAACCACTATAACTCACTCAAAATATATATACTAATCAGAGTTACAAAGAATTGACTGCTGGCTTTTATTTTATGCTTTACAAACTGTCTAGAAAACTCCAGGAAGCTATTAGAAGTCACCTGTGTAGAGCACAGCATCAATTTACCTACAGAGAGCTTCACTGAAGATTTTTTGAAATAGGTTTAAATTATATAATCTGTATGATAACTGTAAAAAAACCAGATGCTATAGATTCTACAACCAGAATTGAAACACGAATTCCAGCCATTAAAAAAAATTAAATTCTTTTCTCCCTATTCATTGCAGTTATCATCATCCTAAAAGTGGATTATGAAAAAGATGTCAGGAATGTGAAGAATTACCATGCATGACTGCTTGGTCCTCGTAGAAATATGTGGGTCCTCGTAGAAATATGTGAGCCACATCTAAACGTAAATGACCACGCCACCAAGTTTTACACTGCATTGAAACAATATTGTTCTTACTGAAACAGACCTTAAAAACAAACCTGGAAACCAGATTTCTTCAGGGAAGCAGTAGATGTAATCCCATGAAATGCCTCTTTGTACCTGCTTCTGTGTTTTGTTAATACGCTCACACTCAACAAGAATCATCTCCTCCACAGAGTTTATGACAAAACTGTAGCATTCTTTGGTTCAATCACACCTTGGGCAAATCCTAAACATTAGATAAAGCAGTTCTCCTTTTTTTTAATGCAGTTCTCCCTTTTGTAAGCAGTTTCTTAATTTAGTCATCTCCTCCTCTAGAGAAAAACCACATGAAGTATGAGGATGACTCAAGTTCACCAGAAAGTAACGAAAGAAAATTAGTAATAGTGAAAAACGGGAAAAGTAGAAAAAAATACTTTGCAGAGAATCTTTCATAGCTCTAACAACATGTGAAGAAAAACAGTCATGCCTCTAAGAATAAATACAAAAAGTGTCCTAAGTGTTATCCATCAATAAAACTTGAGGTAGCTGACAACCTTTCTGTTAGACCCTACATAAACTGCAGTATTGACATCTCCACAACGGTATTGCAATGAAGGCAAAATTGCCACCTTCCTTTTTCAAGAAATCCAAGTGTGAACAGACACAGCTTATCCCAGGTCACTTCAAAAGCCTTCATCAGAAATGGGGGTTACACCGCATTTGTGAATTCCACAGCAGTGACTGAAGGCCAGAGTGAATGTAAACCATCCAGATCCCAGGAGTTTTGGGCATGAGATGAGCAGACAACTCTCCTTTGCCCCTTGAAAGGGAAAAAGTCACAGATCTCTGCTTTCCCATTTTGACAGTGAGACAACAGGGGGACATTAATTCAATGGGAGGTTGATACCTGAAAAAAATTGCTTTTATCCACAGAATATATTCTTCAGCTATGAATTTTCTTTGCTGTTCTGCATATTACAGATGCAAGTCATAACAAAAAGAGCAAACACTTATGAGATAGTTAAATGGACCAGAGAATACCTTCTCCTGAGTAATACCCAGTGCATCAAGACTAAGAAAAACCTATAGATAATGTTAAGAAGAAATTTAGGATAACCCTCTTCAGTAGTTATTCCCTAAACCATTAGTTGAAGTTACTCCTGAAGCACCTAATAACACGCATTTTCAGATGCAGAATGATGGAAAAAAAGGGATTCCTGATTGAATTTAGGACAGCAATGCCCTTTTATCCTGCAGATTCTACAAGGAAAAAATATACAATATGTTTGGTTTTTTGGATGGGATGTTTTACTGGAAAAGTCAGCATTGGCCCTTCTGGGCTTTTTCCCCCCCTACTTATTCTTGTCATTTCTGAAGGTAGGATTTAATGATTTAACTGCAGGAATCAGCTTTGTACCCGATTTGTCTCAGGGAGCTGGGTATAACATTATTGCCCACTGCCCTTCGGGACCAGTTTTACTGTGAAGTAAAACCAGACGAGACAGAACTCGAGAAGACAACCATGAACAGAAGACATTTCTCAGAGCACCAGCGAGCAAAGGGCTATCACAAGAAAGAAAAAAAAAGTGTATTTACAAATGCTGAATGCTTATCTGAAAGACAGTTCATTTCACTGAACCACTCCTGAAATTAAAATCTGCAAATGCTTAAGGCTATTCATGGGAGCGTTAAAGAGAAACACCCCTTTGTCCAAACAAACCAGTGCAAGAAAGGCATTAATTTGACTCACTAAGATGACAGACTTGCACATTGTATAACTTAAACATACGTGATGGGGAATATGTGGAAGGGATAAGTGTACACAGCGTGTGTCAGGCATATGAGAACGATGAAGACAAAGCAAATGGACCTTTTAGTGGCGGCAGAACCANGTGGCGGCAGAACCACGGGAGGAGGCAGGATGGGGCAGGGCAAGGCAGCACAACAGCACAGAACCACCAGAGGGTCCTGCCTGTCCATAGTGAAGGCTGAAAGCTCAGTTCCAGATACTGACTTTCGGGAATTAACTCCAGTGACAAGAAAAAAACCCAAACCCAAAGCCTTCAAGAAGTCCAGCAGCGTCTTTCCATGGGAAACGAGCCAGAAAGTCTTGCCACAACGTCGGCTCAACTGGGCTCATTATTCACAGGCTGGAGCCATCAACGTGTATAGTCTAAAAGCCACAGAAACTAAAGATATTATATCTTCCCTCTTTCTTTCCTCTGTCATTACCTTGCATTTTGTCAAAGTTGTAACTATGCTGTAAACTCCTGGAGGCAGCACTGGTGTGTCACCGTGGTGAAGCGCTCAACAGGAAGCCCGTCGTATGGGTTGCTATCATATTACAAATACAAAACTGGAAAATTCAATCAAATAAACTTTGATTACTGTAGTTTAATTAGTTATAACTAGTAATAATTAGTAAATGTGCTAATTGGATTTTTGAGGGGTTAAATCCCAATCTTCGTTAGGTGGTTGTCATCACCATAATGCTTTTGCGCTTCGGAATTTAATGAATTTCATGTATTTATGCTCATAACCTCTTGCTGTGCAAATACTATACACCATGATACACACGACAGTGTTAGATGGAACACAAGATTATCCAAGGTATACACATGCCTGATTTCTACTGATTTTAACGTGAGCTTCAGTTCCTGGACAGAAACTGCAGGTGTCTCCTGCAGAGATGATGGAAGCACTTAGGCCATCCTTTAACTGGAGGGCACAACTGTGGGCAAGGAGTGGAGAAAAGCAACTGATCTGAAGGGGCAAAAGATGAACAGACCACAGATTAGGAGAAAACACATTAGAACGGATCCTCCTGAGCTTCCTTTGTGGCTCTGAGATATATCTTTTGAAGAAGAAAGAGAGGTGTTGGAAGCTAAAACTGTAAAAATATCATATATATTTAAAAAAAAGGAAAGAAATTCTTTATATTTGAGACGAATGAGGCAGAAAAGGAAGAAAAGACATGCTGATACCAAGCTTCTTACTGCACAGTTATGAAAATAACACTCGGTCAGTAAAGCCCCAAAGTACTGTGGCAGGGAAAAGAGGGTGAATTTATATTGCTGTTCTGGAGTTTTGGTTTTCTTTCACATGTTTTTTAAATCTCCACCCAGATATTGGTCAGGAAGGAACTATCTTTTCTTCATGCTGTAGTAGTATCTAGGGCAATGAGATGTCACCCAAGAACAGAGAGCAAAGATGGTGACCCTGCAGGTCTACATTTTTCTACAGCTTATCTTCAGTCAGAGTCTGTTTATAATAGTTTTTCCAGTTTAAAAATTCTTAAGGGCCTCTCTTTTACACTAAAGACCGGTGCGTCAGCAGACATAGTTTATAAGAAATTGAAGGTTTTAATTGGTATTTGTAAAAATAAGGTCTCTGAAGTAACTGTGGGTATTACAATTCCACCTTGAAGTCTAATCCGAGAGCAGGAGTGCTAGTGTTGCGTAACAACAAAAATAAACTCGACGAGAGACCTACTGTTACTTAAATGTGGACAAGTTGGACCAGCCGTGTAACAGTCAATGCTTCTACAGTAATAAATGTTGACAGCAAAAATAAAAAGAATGCATTACTGAGGCATCATCAAATGAGCCCTGTCATTACATGGAAACTCCACCCTGTATAAGCTTGTCAAAAAGTGTTACTGTAATCCTTTGAGAAGCCTCCTCCTCAGGCAATGGAGAAAAAATGTTCAAGATCGGCCCAGAACAGGTGTGTTGTGCTGTAACACCAGGATTTAATCTCAGATCTCTTCACATTAATCTCACAAAGGAACTAACTCGGATCTATTCGGGCCCATCACGCCATGCTGAGATGATTATTAACTATCCAATTAAAGTAAGCAAGCTATCAGGGTGTTTAAAAACAGACATTCCAGGGCGTACGATATTTTACAACTATTATTTGTTTTCCTAATCTCAGCAGCAGGCATTGACACTTAAGAGGAACTGATACTCGAAAGGAACTGATACTACGCGCTCTTTTCAAAGTCAGTGCCCGAAAAATCTCAGTTCACACCCTGATCAACAGTGGCAGAGGCTGGCTGCCCCTGCTCTGAGATAACCCTCTCTTGCTTACAGGAGAAACCCCTCAGTGATGTTTATTTCCTCTTTGCAAAAACCCCCGGCACCACCACCTGAGCAGTGGCTGAGGTAGCAGTGTTTGTAGTGGTGACCAGAGGAGCAAACACAGTTAGGAAAAGAAAATACATCCATCAGGTGCATTAAATAATTGGTGTAGCTACAGAATAACTCTGCAAACACAGAGTGAGGCTGGAATTCAGCCTCCAGACCTGACTGCACTGGGAAGGGTGGGACTGTGTCCTGGCCAATTGGCCTCACTGCTGCTGATGCCACTGAACCCACCATTGAATAACCATCGTCCACTTCATACCAGAAGAACCACATAAGCACATCACTGTGCTGCTCTTTAGATTTTACTACTTGTAGCTTGTTAGTATGGTAATTTCAAGGAGCAAACTTATAAAAACAGACAGCAGGACCCCTAGACCATGTACCTACAACAGCACGTCAACAGTGTTGTCCAAAAGAGGCTGGAGGTTTCCAAAATGTCATCTGGTCAACACAGCAACAGCTCATGACTGACCCAGAACCCTGGAGGGGCAGGGAAAAGAGGGTGACAGCAGATTGATCTCCCTTTAAGGAAGATTGGGAGAGCAAATGGGTCCTGAAATTCCACACCACTATATCTCAGGACAGGCGTGTTGGATTACTATGGATACACATATGCATCTCAATGTTTTTAAGGTATTTCTTTGCAGAGTATGTAAGAAAAGGCTTAATCAAATGCAGTACACAAGTCTAAAAATTAAATCCAATTGTTAGTTAAATGATGGTATTTTAGCACTTGACGTTACAGAAACACGCAGCAGATTTGCTCCGTTAAACTTTTATGAGACTAAAAAGGTACATTTTACCGATACATGGATACAAAAGCACAGGATTGAGCTAAACATACTATTACCACCAGCTGAGGTGACTCACCTTGCTCAGGTGAGGTGAGCAGGTGACGCTGTTCTGAGCATCCTGCCCGCACCATCAGTCAGTGGTCAGTGACAGGGAGCTGACTGTAGCTACAGCCAACGTCATGGTGAACACCTGTACCATTAGCTGGCAGTGGGAACAGTCATCCTGTACTGAAATAACCATCAGAGGGCACTGCAAAACATGCTGTGCCAACCAGGATTGTGCAATAGCTGCGTTTGAACCTTGCATGTGCATTCAAGTTAAAAATCCAAACTGGAGAAGTTCAGCTGCATAAACTCACTCATTAATGACTTCATGCTGTTATTTACAAATGTTTCCAGTTCTCTTTCTCTCTCACACGCACTTCTGTTTACACCAACACTGTATAGATGACTTCTCTTTCTAAAGCACAAAAGAATTTTTTGCTTATCTTCTTGTGGTTTTACGATGACTTATTGTTGCTAGTAAGAAAACAGTAACAGAAACCGGACTCTGTATCCTGTTTGCTATTGTAATATTTGGGAAAAAATTGCACTAACTGTAATAACATCTTAAAAAAGAAAAGGTGGTGATGTTTGAACACTTGAAGTTGTCAAGTACAGGGCTTACAAGAAAGCTACATGTTATGTAGCAAACCACAAAAAGGCAGTATTTTGTTTTCAGGCTAAAGCCCTCTATTGAGCATACACTGCTTGTCAAATACTCCCTCTCTGGAATAGTAACTTCATAAAGCGAGGTTATTTTTTATTTCTAAACTTCCTGCTTCAAAGGCAAAAGTGTCTGAGATCACCTTCTCAGTGTGCTTGTAACAAGTGGAGCCAAGGTGTAAGTAAATATGCTATTTGAGTACAGAACCAATAGTGCCTGGAAATCTGCCCCTGAAGTTTAAGAAATTTTCCATTAGTTTTCTGAATGTCAAAGTGTGTTAGAAAAAGCTCCTGTTGGGGAAGAAATGTAACTGCTGCTCTCAGTGACAGAAAAACAAAAGAAGACTACAGAAGACTTGGACAAAGGTAGATTTTTGAGAAATGTATAAAAATTTATTTTCCATTCTCCTACACAGGTAGAACACTAGGGTAAGAAGCCAGGAGACAAACAATCCCATCGTGGGGGATTGGTCTTGGCCATCCAGTGAAGGACTGAGAGCAGCTCAGCCCAGGAGCCAGTTCCCTGTTCTGAGATTGTGGCACCAAGGCTACCGAATCTCCTCTTGCTTTAAGCTTCATTGCCCTTACACCCAGCTGCAAACCCACTTAGTTTTATCCTCTTAGGGCAGGTCTATCACTGTCTTTCCTGCCCCCACCTTCTCTCCTAAACACTGGTGTTTCCTGCTCTGGTCAACTGTTCAGGTGTCCTGGTCCTCCCTCTGTTCCCATCCTATCACTCCTGATTTCTTCTCCTGCCCCTTATTTGCTCTTATCCCTCTGCCTTGATACGCTTTACTTTCCCTCAGTTTTCTTCCTTTTTATCAACTTTCATAGTTTTTAATTCTGAACCTCTCTTAGAACTCATCTGTGATGTTAATTTTACCTTCTTATTAAAGCATTAAGGAAACTCCCATACCCGACATATTCCTGTTAAAATGCAATAAAAAATTCAATTATATTGTGCCTTGGATTTTTGTTGTAATCCTCATATTTAAATTTGTGTTCAGTATTAACAAAATTAACGTCAATTTCTTTACCAATGAATTACAGGTAGCATTAACAAAGAAGAAAAATGAATGACAGATATTGTGCAGATACTATGCCTTCATATTGTGATCAGTAAATCTTGTACTAATGAGATACAAAATTTAAATGTGAAGAATGTGTTGAGTGAATTATTGTCAATCAATGTCTATACAACAGGATAAGAATAATCTTGAATGGCAACACACCTATTATTATAAATTCCTAAGCACTTCATTACTTCAAAATGTCACTCTCAATTTATAGAGTAACAGATAAAGATCTTTCAGCTGTATTCCTCACTGTGCCTACTTCTGTGTAACTGAAACACTGGTTTTGAGAAGTCTTGTCACCACTTACACATTGTGCATCGTTCTGAATGGTGGTTCAGTGCTGGCGTCCTGGTTAAAGTCGGTTTCAGCCCCCTTTTAAACATATACATTTAAGATACATTAATCTATTTTTGTTTTCTACCTGTGACTTGGAGCTGGTCATTGGGAAAAAATCTGATTGTTGTTTCCTGTGTGAAGATATTAAGCTGCATAACACCACTATAATGTCAACAGTTACTCACGACTAATGTTCAGGAAAAGGAAAGAAGCTGAAAATGACAAGACCAAAAAGGAGGAGTTGTTTTGAGAGACCCAAATAAATATGCAAAGGAGATTTAACCTTTTTAACTTCTGATGATGGAAGAGACACTAAAACACACCACAACCAACTCCACCAGCTAAAGAAACATCTGGTTCATTTACATCCCCAGTGATTAAATGGAAGCCAGTAGGTATCCGCAGTAACTTTCAACGCTCACCTCATCCTTTATGTCTTCCTGCTGCTGGGCACTGAAGATCTCCATTGCAGCCATCAGCCTCATCATTAGCTCATCCACTGTTGTGTTACCTAGCAACAAAGGAAGATAGCTGAACTTCATTTCATTAAAGTTATTAAACAAAAAAGAAGTCATTTTAGAATTAATCCATAAGAAATAGCCAGACTTTAAAAAAAAAAAAAAAAAAGGAAGACATAGTAGAAAATGCAAATATCTCAGTAGAACACTTTCAGCTTGCCTTTTTACTGAAAATTTAAAATTGTTTTTACAACCAAATATTGATTATAGGCTAAAATTTCAGTTGGTACAAATCTGAACAGCTACTTTGTGCTTGCATGAAATAACTCTATTTTTTATTTTAATCACTGATATTAAAGGGAAGTAAT
This sequence comes from Cephalopterus ornatus, assembly GCA_013396775.1. Classification (NCBI taxonomy): domain Eukaryota; kingdom Metazoa; phylum Chordata; class Aves; order Passeriformes; family Cotingidae; genus Cephalopterus; species Cephalopterus ornatus. The sequence goes on from VZRE01012153.1 coordinate 272,122, forward strand.
AGATCTGTGATTCCCTGATGTGAAATTGATTTTACAGTTTCAGAATTCCCAGGTATAAGCAGGGAGACTGAAGCAACTGATTAGTCAGGTAACAAAATGTAGGATGTTGGCAGCAGCATCCAAGTGGATTGGTTTAAAAAAAGGAAAGAAACCAGAATACAATGACGGAATGGATGTGTATGCACACATTTTATTCAGGTATAACTAGTAGTAAAATTTCAAATACTATAACATATTCTCTTCAGTGTATTTACTTCTGATAAAACTTGCAAAGCTAATAAAGCATAAAAGTAAGTCATGCATATATATATATATATCAAGAAACAGAACGCATATATAGGAAAATAGATACCTCCTCCTATTTTTCTCCCAACATGCCTCCAGTCTTCAATAAGACTGAAAGATTAGTTTAATTTCCTACCAAGATGCTTCTTTGGTCTCTCTTTTTAAACTAGACTACCCATTAGAGCCACTTGTCATAGTAGTTAAAAGGTCTTAAACCATGAGAAATGGTCTAAAACTATAAAGTCTTAACATCTGCCTGCCTAAACAGCTGTTGGATGTAGCAGAACAATACCAACAAGAGCTGTATTTATAGTGGTGATGCTGGTCAAAGTTTTAAAAAGAATAAACTAACCAGAAGCCACAGTACCACTAAAGAGAACAAAACTGTCCCCATAGTTTCCAACCCCAGTAAAAAAAAAAATAAAAATCAAAAGCAAACTTAGACAGTCTGCATTTCAATAAACGCCACTGAGACTTAAGTTTCTATATTGTTGTATCTCTTCTGTAAACATGCCTTCTTGCCCAGCCCTGAAAGGCCCTCATTGTTCTCACTTCTAACATTTGCTACCTTAGCAGAAAATGTTATCCCACATGCTACAACATGCAGGACTTCAGAGACCACCATTCATTTGGGGGCGTATTGTTAAAAGACACCAGTGCCCCGATTCATGGGAAAATAACACGCACAGCTTGTTTGATTTTTGTTCAAGGATAAATTTAACTAAGGCTACAAAAGGTGATCACTTTAGTTTAGTACAAAAGATTGCAGAAAACCCGACTAATCATTTAAACTTGACGAATGCAATTAAATAATCTGGATTATTTCATAAGATGAAGCTGCATTGTATTACGACTTTTGAGTCACCAAGCTGCTAAAACAGTTAAATCATTTAAGTCAGTAGCACCACTGACTCCATTGGGATGACAAAGTGCTGGACTGTACTGAAGAGTCAGAAAACCAAGAGAATCTATTTATAAGACTATTTGTATGAAATAAGTTTAATAAGTGACAGCCATACCATGAATTAGTGTTGTGCTGTACCTTGCACTAAGGAGACAAAAGCCCTGCAAAAATTAACCATTTTGTCCACAGGAAGGAGCACTGCAGATTCCTCAAGAAAATTATTAATCCCAGACGCAGAAAGAAATGCAAAAGAGTAATGCTGTCTGCAAAAGGCAGCATTTCCTGAGGTTGCATCTCCGCAGGAAAATAAGGAGATTACAATAAAGATTGCTAGATATAAGGAATAAATAAATGAGGACACAGTGTCATGAAGACAAACTTGTGGAGAAAGCAGAAGAAATGAGAGGCAGCCATTCTTTGATGTGTTCTAATTTGAAGAGTTACTGAGAACAGCAGTCAAAGGGCAGCACTGCACATCTAAGTCATCTTGCTGTCAGCAAAATCAGAGGAATGGTTATGCCAAGAACTGCTCATGTAAGCCAGAAAGCTTCATTTATGTGAGATTATATGGTAATTTAAATCCTGATCTGATTTGGGGAATCAACAATGCAGGCAGATCTGAAAAAGCAACTCACATCCAAATATTAGCCCACCACACGCAACAGGAGCACACATATTAACAAGAAACTACACACAAAGCACCGACTGCATTCCGGCACTATGCAAAAAGTGCAGCCAAAATCTTTTGAAAATCAGGGATTTGCCTTGAGGTAAATTTGGAAAACTAAGTGTAGCTCCTTCTATAGGAAATGTGGCTTCCACTTTAAAAACCCAAAATCTTTATAATTCTGCTACAGTCATGGCAACTTCAATCTCTAATACCATGTTAAATAAAACATTTATGAGTAGTAGATACTTATATCCTGGCAACTGGAAGTGCCCTCTGTGCAATAAATTCATATTCTGAACATCTTAAAAAAGAAACAATTACTAAAGATCTCTTGTAACAGATTCCATATTCATGTAAGGAATACTTTTAATATAAAGTGAGAACTGTACCTTGTATTACATTCAATACTTCATTAGATGATCGTTTTCCCATAATAATAAGGAAAAGTGGAAACTGGTCTGTCTTCTGAGTTCGAATTGTTTGGGCTACAACACTCCCGAAGTGTCTAGTGCACATCGTCAGAAACCTTGGGGAAAAAGAATAGTTAACATTGTAGAGGTGTTTTTGAAGCTAAGTTTTTAAAAAAATTATGCTAAATTCAGCAGTTTAACTGTTACCTGCTGTTTAACATCGAAGCTTCTGCATTCAATTCTAGAGCTCTTTACCTCTTTTTATGACGAAATTATTACAATATTTACAAACATTACAGGCCCAGATTGTCTAAATGAAAACAATTAATGGAGAATTCTATTTCCTGTTACACTACTTTGCAGGCTATAATTCAAAACTACCCCTGAAAATAATCATGCTAAAGCAATTGCTAAAAACTTCTAAAGAGAAACTAAGTAGAGCCGCAATCTAATAAAGATGGTGAAGTATAAAAATAGTAGATTTCATACAAAAGCATAATTTAATAATGAAAGATCAAGAAATCAGTTTTATCAGTCACAGATTTAAAACATGGTACTTCAGAATTGTATTTTCTTTTGTACTAGTGGCCTGCCAGTGACATACTTAGCAGTGTGGTCTAAAAAACAATAATTCTAAGCTTTTGACCAAAAAAAGCTCTTGGATATTAGCATACAGAAGTCTAACATTAGTATTCTTAACACGATCTTGAATAAATGAAAAAACTGATAAAGCTTTTCTCTTCCATTAAAGGACTGTTTGAAATTAGCATTTCTTTCAAGAGAAAAGGGTAGCTTATGATATGTTTTCAGATCTGATGGTAAAAAGTAAATGTCATAATAATAATGAATTATGAAAGACCAAATGCAAATATAGAATGCTTTAATAAGATCCAATTTAATAAAGTCTGTAAAAATAATGGACTTTTAATAACACGGGTCACAAAAGGCAAAACAGTGGAAATTCTGAGGACTAGCCACTGGTACAGGCTTATTAATTCTTAATTATGTTCATGAAAGGCAACTTAAATCGTGTGTTTTCTTATGCCTTATGATAATATTTTAGGTAACAACTACTCTGAAATGTATGCTCTAACTGAAGAGCAAAGTCCTGTTGTCACATGCATTAGAAGCCAAATCTATTTGAAAAGACAAACTGCATTAAAACGTCAAGTGCTCCAAGTAATTTCTTCTCAAAGATACTGAAAAGATTCAAAATCAATATTTTAATCAATATATATCATATCTAATAAAATGGCTAAAAATGGGTAAACCTGACGAGTACAGCATTGGGCTTATTGGAGGCACTGAAGTAGTAAAAAAACTCTTCTCAAAGACAATTTCTAGTGTAACTGTGGCTGCAGTTGGAGGGAAGGCAATGAGCCAGAGAGTATTTCAAAGCCGTAAACGCTACGCCTTAATTCTCTGTCTTTTGCAATTCAGAACAATCATACACAAAGACTATGAAGAAAAAGAGCCTCTGCTATATTGCAAACAGCTAGATAAAGACATACCATCAGGTAAGGATAAAATAAAGTGTGTGTAAAGCCTGGACATATAAACTCTCAAGCTAAATAATGTTTTTTGATGTTTTTTTTCCAAGGTGGGAACAGGTAAGTGAAATCTTGGCCTCAGAGAAGTCAATGGTCACCTTCCATGGCAAAATGACCTATAGGAATTCAAAGTTTCACTCCTGGAAGTAATAAAGACTGCGGACAACTGAACTGAATTCCGGAGACTTGTGTATTAAAACTGTTTAACAGTCTTCAACACAGCACAGAAGAAAAGCACTCAAGTTTCATGGAAAAACAAAAAATTTAACAGGAGGTGAAAAAGTGCTGGGAGAATAATGTTAGAAGGAACCAAACTAAAGAGACTATTAGAATACTAGTTGTACTAGTCAAAGATGGTTTGTTAATCTTTTTAAAAATCAATTCTGTTTTTAGTCAACCTATAACTCAGTCCCAAAATATGTTTTTGCAGGTATGGGGTTTGTATGCAGAGAATTCTGAATGAAGTCGGTATTTCAGTATGTTAAAAGATTTTCCAAATAACTTTTTTCCAGGAGACGAATTTTTATATGCAGAACTTTTGGCTGACTATATAGAACCTAACCAGTTTTGACACCTTGGGGTCCTTTATAATCCAGTCTGGGAACAGGTTTCAGTGCCCTGGCTTCAGAAGATGACATGTGGTGCCAGGCTGCTGTAAGGGCACCCACGCTTTGCTGCTCCAGTAACAGCAGAACCGATGCCAGATGCCAACATCTCCTCTCACGATGGGTTTTTTTTCCCTTGGTGCCACTTGTTACAGCCACTGGTGCCATCCACCCTGCTCTTACCAATCACGTCCCTTCCTCTGCTGCTGCCGCAATCTGCTCAGCTCACTCACACACCTGTGACAAGGGCAGCTCACAACAACTTTGCTGTGAATGCCACGGATTTGCCACCAGGCAGCCTTTGTCTTTCTTGGGGCAGGAATGAGAAACAACTCATTGTGTCCAGGCCACAGCACAGGCAGCTGCGATTGAGGCTCTTTTGGGGGATGAGTGACCACCTTGGTGGTTATCAACATGTATCTTCAGAGCAGAACGAGTACACATGGGAACACCTGCTCGCTGACATCAAAATAGATCCTGCCCTTTGGAACCAACTAAGACCTCACTTGTCTGTTGAAGTAAAAGGTAGTAAAAAGCCAACAAAAATGTGGAGGTACAACTACTCTTCCCCAAAAATCACTCACAAACCTGCTCTTTGAGAGGTTAGCGGCAGATAGTCTTAACACACCTCTTCATTTTACTAGATAGATAGGAATTGAGTTTTCATTCATGATTCCCATTCAGTTTTTCAATGCTTTCTAAGAGATTTTGAAGCTACTTGTTGTAGCTTCAAATGTTGTCATTTTTTTTCTTTTTCTGCCTTTATTGATTCTGTATCTGCAGACCTTTTTACTGTATTCCACATTCATACCCAAGGGAAAAAAACTCCTCTGTGCGAATATTTAATATTAGAAGTATGGGAGTAGGACCAAAACAATTTGGTGCAATAACCAGTATCTTACTCTGTACATCACTAACAAGGGATTTTCTCACTTTCATCTGAACAGAAGTGTGCCAGATCTTTCAGTGGCATCTCCAGAGTTGCCAAGAGGACTGCCTGTGGAGTCCATCAAAGAGCCAGATGTCCCTCCAGGGAAAACTGTTTTCCACAACACGCTGGATTACTGTGATCTCCAACCAACAGTGGAAATAGAGGAATGCTGCCAGAAGGGGAGGGCATATGGCACCCTACTAGTCCTCTCATTTTAAAATTACAAAAGTATTCAAGGAGGGAGAAGTATGAGAAAGGCAAAAAAGCATTTTATGAAGGAAAAATCTGCTTAAAAATATTCTCCAAAGCTACAAGAATAAAGTCCATGAAGAAAAGTCACAGTTCTGGCAGACAGCATCATTTCTTTCATGACTCACTATCAATGAAACCAGCAGTTAAAGCTACAGAACAAACGCAGACACTGACCATGGGTTGACAAATACAGAAACAAACCCTAAAAAAAAATTATAAACTTACTTCTTAAATGTAGATTGAACAGGTATTAATTCTTAGACACAGTTCACTCTGCAGGTAAAAGTGGCACACAGGAAAAATTATTCTGGTGCCATGAAGATGTTAATCTTGGGAGTTGCTGATCCCTGCACAGCAGTTACCCCACCAGGTAACCTTCGAGATAACCTGTGCGAGGAATCAGCAGCTCTCAAATGTATGGAAAAATCTATTAACATAAATATTTAAAAAATGCATAGGATTTTAGATCAAATTTTTAAAATTTTCTATACCAACACAAATGACAAAGACCTGGTTATTTGTTACAGTCTTACTCATCTAAATTCCTGTAGTTACTTTTTATTTTTATACTGGTAGGAAAACTTTGGAAAAGTTTCCTCCTTTGGCACATGGTGCCCTTTATGCTTCTTGCAATCGATGTTTTAACAGGAAGTCTGCACTGGAGATGCTTTCTGCTTTATCACCTCAGCCTAAAGTCCTCCTCAAAAAGCAGCAGCAGCAGAAAATCTGACAACCTCTTCTAAATAATCTGTTCCCTTCCAGTCTGAACTGGCATTCAGCAAACGACCAGGATGATTTTGGGCCAAAAGAGCCTGATTTATTTATGGCCAGATAATTCACAAAGCTAACCCTACTTGAAGAAACTTTAACGCTTCAGAAATGGGTTAAAAAAAAATGTAACTTCATTGTTGAACATGAAGAAAACAATTATGAGTATTAAATATGCAAGATTTCTGATTATTTTTAATAATGATTATATACTGTGCAAAGTCAACATAAGACTCATTAACATGTTAATGTGAAAATAACGTTTTTCTATTGGGTATTTACATTTTTAAAAGAATAAAAGCTGAGATCCTGAATTGGCATATTCAAATAAGGTCTCCACAGTCTCCATAATACAGAGTTATTGCCTTACCCACATTGCTAAAGTGGTAACTGCTGACTCAAACACAAGGGGGAATGAGCAATAGATGCAAGGCATGTTTTAAAGATGGATAAAGCAGCCAAAATTAAATTAGAAAGGCATGTAATACTAAGGAATATTCAAGGTTTGCTGCAGGTAGATTTAATAATAGCCTGGATGAGAACAGAGAGTGTGTTCAGTTACTTTACAGATGTTAGTAAAGTGGTAGAAGCTACAAGAACATTGGAAGTCAGTCAGACAATTCAGATTAATCTTCACAAACCAAAGAATCATCCTGACAGGTAAAATGCAGTTCCAGAGGGTCAATGAGTGTCTCCAAATTGGAGGAACAATTCCACAAATACACCATAAGGACCAAGCACGAAGAGAATACGGACCAGATCCTTTCTCAAAACAGTCCAACAAGTCTGTCTTGATACCTGTTCTTCTGCCTTCATCTCTTTGGCACAGGACACTACAGTTTTATTTCACCTTTTCTGCTCAAGAAGCTTAATCAAACAGGTCGGAGCTTGAGAACAGTGGGACAGAACTTTCTTTGGGAATTCGTTTTATAGTGGGGACATAAAACATGCTTACAAATGTAGCAGTTTAATTCCCATGCTTTTAATAGCGCTTTTGTTTTCAGATGACCTTAAAACATCGCTATAGGCATATAAACGGATGTACTGAAAACCCCTCTGATGACATCAGAGAGGCTGCTTTCTATTTATAGTTGAATATTATAGACATCCATATCTTACTAATCATGACCAGATTAAAATGCCTTCTCTGCTGATTTTTATTTTCCAAATTTGGACATTTTTAGATTACTAACATGAAATTACCTTGAAGCACATAAATATTTAAGCAGGGATAGTTTACCTTTTCTGGCGGGTGTATAATAAACAGTTTAACCATCATCTATATACAGGCTGTTTTGTTCTCTATCTGAAGAGACAATCACCTTTTATCCTTTTCCTTTTTTAGTTCGTTTCAGTGCTATTAGGAAACTATTCACAAGTGCAACCCCGAACAATACTGTGCAGTAATTATGACTAAATGACAAAGAGATGCGAACAATTACTGAGCCCATTTTGAAACCCTACACTAATAAAGTCATTAGATGCTGCCCTTGCCATGAGCCTTCTAAAAGCTTCTGAAGTTACAAGAACACACGGCATTGTTCGTTAGGACAATTGCTGCTGGCAGAATGCAAACCTTGAGTTAAACCATGCTGCAAATTGATCTTGACATTCTGTTAAGACCGCCACTAAAATCAAAAGCAAAGGAGAAAAGGAGAAAATGAGCGGGTGGGATGTGATCATGGAACAGAAGGGTTCCCTCCTCACCTTCTTTCCTCTTCCTCCTCAAAACAAACCATACAGAAAATGACAAACTTGCCTGTTGTTTGAGAACCTTTATTTTTAAAACATTAATTAGACTTTTGACCTGTTTTTATTGACTGGCACTGTATTGCTATTAAAGTAAATTAAATAAAATATTGCAGAATACAATGGAAAAGGTTTTCACACTGTTCTGTGAAACCTGTTAAGGATTTAGTGCCTAAAGAACACGTCCAACAGTTTTGCAAGCAACATATAAAGAATCTGCGGTCACTCCCGAAGAGGCAGTGAGAAATTAACTCACCACATCCAGCTCTCAGAGACCCCACACCTGCAATATATTTGCTGAAGGATCAAATGGGATTGGGGAGCTGGAGTAATATGGTCAACTGGTCTTCATCCAGGCATGCATCATTCAGTAGGTTAGTATTAAGGGTCAGCAACTGTGAATATGGCTAATTACTTGATGACGGAAATTGCAGGTGAAGACAACCTGCTGCTGAGAAGAGCCTTAGTGAATTAACTCTTTCCTAAGCTTAAGCAAAGTGAAAAACTATCGTCTGAACATTAAAACTAACAAGTACCTGTCATCAGAGCTGAGAAAAGTTGGCAATGCCTTGAAATCCAGCGCCCAGGGGCAATGATATCAAAAGCTAAAAAGCTGCCACAGACATTCAAGTCACTGTCTTACGGTTTTGGCTTTGCTTTGCTTGGCAAACACTATGTATGCTGGAAATCTCTTAATGTTATGTATTATCTATGTTTGTAGATGTTGTGTGTACAATGTTAGGTGTAAGGCATGTGTAGGTATATATGTATGTATACATATTACTCTATATCTTTACTGGATACAAATATCCAGTGGAATATAACAAGATCCAAAGTAAAAGATATACATGTAGCTTTGTGGCTTTTTTCCTCCTTTGACCGCTAACAACAAATTACAAAGAGTATTCCAAACATATGCTTACTAAACTCTAAACTAAAGTCTAAGCTATAGGGGATAAAGCTTTCATGTAGGTTCCTTAACAATATTATAAAAACACCATGCTAGTTTACTAAAGGAAGGCTAATTATTTTATTATATTAACTTGTCCCCTTTATTATGATTAATGAAAAGATTAATAGTCACAGGAGTTACACAGAGTAACCGTTCCCTTTCCTGCAAACCTTATGTCAGAGGCAATCAAAACTTGTGGAAGGCAAAACAATACCTCCTCTTAACTGTATTAACTAACGTTCTTATTCATTTTGACAAAGTAACAGTCCTGAGTGGCTGCAGTCCGAATTTTTTAAAAATCTGATTCCCAAACTCATAACGCTTATGCTCTTGCAATAACACTAAGAGGGACCTGGTGTTTGCACACAGTGTTGACTTCTAGTCCTACCTACAGAACTCTCTTCACTCTGTTGGAATGGGTGTTGAAGACTGAAAGATTCCAGATGAAAAGTGCTTGTGTACGGCAATGCAGGATTCAAAGCACATTCCTATCATCAGTATCAGCCAAGAAACACATTAAAACATGGGAAAATGACAAGATTTTGGAGCTGGTTTTGTTCTATGGTTCTGTTCAGGACGGACACCCACTTCATTAATGAGAAAAATGGAAACACCTATTAGGACTAGTTTGGGAATAAAATGACATCTGTAGCTCACAATATTTAGAAGATTTTTTGGCTTATATGAGGAAGGACTTTATATCTGTTTGAACTCATTCATGCCACGCTACAGTACTGAAAACATGCCTTTTACTACTGACATTGAGGCATCCTATTGACTGCTGTAAATCAAGTGCACCTGATTCCTCTGCCATCCCACCCTGGCTTTTCCAGCTATTTTACAATGCAATTGTAAGAGCACAAATGAGCTGCTCTTGGTCTACACCAGCATGCAAAATGCAGTTCCTTCTGTTGCTGCTGTTGTCTTCTGGCCATTCAAATAAAAAGCTACATTTAACTGCATTCATAGAGATAAAGGAAAGAATGGGTTCCAAGACCACTGTCACTGTGTCACATCACGAAGGGCAGTAATTAAACAGAGGGACTCAGTATTTATTTATGGGAATGCCCAGAGTGCACTGGCACTTTCCAAAGGGAGAAGGAAGCATCATGCCCCCTCTGAAGAAATCACAGTCCAAGGAGCAGGATATGACACTAAACACAAATGAGAAATTATTCTAATTCGAGCCACCATGCCTTGTTTACCTCTTACTATTTTCTGACCTCACTGTTAATATGACAGTTTCTTTGTTGTTGTTAATAAAAAGCAAAAAAATGAAGGCTTAAAAACCCTATCGTCCAGCACAATCGGTGAGTAGGTTCATTGAGAATAGCTATAAAGCCTTAAACAAGCCCTTTATTTTGTGTTTTAAGAAGTGTCATAAGGAGTTAATAGGACACAGCTGTACAGGCTCTTTCTAACAAGCAGCTTCTGTCGCTTTGGTCACCACAGGTGTCTGTGTAACCTGCAAACTCTTATTACTAGTGTATCAAAGTTGTGCTACTTAATAGATTTCTTTAGTAAAACACAACAAAGCAATTACATGGCTGTTGATCGTCAGTCATAAAAAAACCCCTCAAACACAGTTTTTCAAAAGAAACTACACTGCAATTTTTTGTCATCGTAAAATAAAAGAAACTAGAGAATTAAATAGAAGAGCAGACAATAGAACAGCAGGTAGTTAACTGAACTTAGCCACTACAGATGGTTTAGAAATAGTGTTTCCTTCTACACCAACTTGTGGGATAAAAGAAAAGGAGGAGGCTCCTTACTGCCCATGAATGGCAATACCAAAAGACTTAAGCAACTTCCCAGTCTATGTATTTGGTACCATGAAAGAACCTAGATGTTTCTTTTTCCTCTCTTACTTGTTTCTTTTTTAGAAAGTTTTCATCTGTTTTTGCAAATGCTTTTTTCCATAATCTTTTACTCTTCGCTAGAATAACTTAAACTAGAAACGTTGCTGCTGATCCCTCCAGTGATAAAATGCAGAAAGTAAAGTGAGGAATTCCTGAGAAACACAAGCATCATTTAAAAAGTGCATTAGAAAAAGACTTTGTTCCATTCTCCAAGCTCACTTTCAGCAAAGAAATATTAACTATAATTTACATAGTTAAGAACAGGAATGCATAAATGCTCTATTCTAGTACTCCAGAAGGGAAAGAAACATAAATGTATAATTTCAATTGTTCAATAATCACCGGAATTGTGTAAAGGAGTGGCAACCTTATTCCAGCCCAAGTGACAGTTGCATCTTTTGGACAAAAGTTAGAATAACTCTAATTATAATAATATATGCAAGACATTATCCTGGCAAGACATTTTTCAGTCATCTTCTGGGAAAATAAAAGTTATGAAATAAGGTCCAAGTTAAAAAAACCAAACAAGTCTGATTTATAAATGTAATAAGAATAATAATAAAATCATTATTTTCAGTAGATTATGATCAACTAAGAGAAAGGTCTTAGTATAACAGTAAGAAAATTCATTGGTAACACACAAAAGGTGCAGAAGGAGGTGGAATCTACGATTTTCATATCTTTACTCATCAGTAAGATGATGGCCTCTCTAAGACACATGACAGCTTTTATTATACTAAACCCAAAATATCTGAACATTACTGGAGGAATGTTCTGTAAGAAAACTATAGTTCAAAAAAGTTCATATGAATTACAAGCTTTCAATTCTTTGCATAATCTGTTTTTAATACTAACTTATCACATGACTGTTGTTTTTAAAGTAGGATTTTCATTAACAACAACAGTTATCCCAGACAGCTCTCACGCAGTCACACCATCATACACACAATTAGTGTCATATAATATTATGGCACTGCAATGCAAAACTGTGAAGACACATTCCTAGGACTATTCGAAAATAAATTAAAAAATGAAAGGACATAATTTCTTCTAATATTTTTTCCTTCATATGAATAAGAAGTCACTTTGCAATGCAAAGAAGGCCAGTCCAATTCTCAGTGAACATCAGTCCGCATAGCTTCACTGATCAGCTGAGAATGAGCCTGAAATTTTTAGTTTAAAAAGATACCAAGCGACAAAAGATTTGACAGCCAGAGATAAGGGTCTTACTCGAGAGAAAAGCTGCTCCACGCACAGTTCAAAGAATCTTACCTTGCTCTGTTTGCTTCTTTTGTCATGTCCCATGCCCAGGTTATGAAGTTCTGACTCAGGTAGGAGACAATAGATTCAGCACAAAGCATTTGTGAGCAGAAGACGTTGGTTAGTACACTTTCATCGTGGTGGAGGTAGATAGCAAGAAGCTTTCTCTGGAAAAGACATGAGCAGAGATGAGCGAAAACTTCCTCAGGCTATTTGGCAATTTAAAATTGCTGCTGCAGATTCGTGTGTTAGTACACCCAGTGGGGTTCACCAAGGGTAACACGTATCTCGAAGTGCACACGCAGGGGAAAAAACCCAGCATTCCAAGTCAAATGGTCCATTCCTTTTAAATATTCTCAATGTTTCCCAATATTTTATTTCAGGTACCAAAACGCGATGTATTATATATTTCAGAACATGAAAATGGCAACATTTGATGAAACTCAAAAATCTTAACAGACTTATCTTAAGAAATGGGTGCACTTTTTTGGCTTGTTGCCCAATAAAGATAACATTCGGAACAATTCCCTGAGCAAGCAACACGCCTCTTGATAGAACATCATCTATGGCATAAAATTATTATAAAGAACCTGAAAAAATGACAGTGTATCACCCCCTCTGTAGCCAAATAAAGAGGCAAATGAGTAAGAATACAGCTGCCTGCAGACCTCAAACTTGCAAAGCGATATGCTGGATGTTCTGGCTGCTCTCCATCCAGCCATATGATGTGGGGAGGCTTCACTGCCAGCAGCACTGAGCTGTGCTGTGTCCCCATAATAATCTCAGACCAAAAGGTGGTCTCAACCAAAAGCCAGTCTATGTGTACGCAAATACTGAAAGCAGGCTGCAAAAATATAGGGAAACTATGAGCTAGTTAAAGACCTGTATCTGATACTCAATGAATTATAAATATAATTCAGAAAATTACAGCTTTCCATTCCCCCATACCCATATATATTGCTTACTTAATTTTAAAATACTACTCTAACGTATTTTTGGTGAGATGATATGGTAAATGCTATTTTCAGACTTTTATTTGAAGTAATTTCAAATCTCTACATCAGAAGTAACACTGAACCCTAGATATTGGTGCGTATTGATACAGCAAGACACGGGATGCAATTTTGAGACAAGCTGTCTTTGTAAAAAAAACCTGTATGGCTCTCACCTCCTATACTGGCTTTGGACAAAATTTAATGACTGTTTATAAAAGGAAGAATACATTTGAACATTAGACTTTGGGAAAGGGATTAGTATTTGCATTAATGTTTGTCTAATTTAATTTCAATGTTCTTCAGAACCACGTACACATGTGCCAGGAAGGACCATTAATAAGCCCAACATGCAGAGATCCATATAAGTGCAGCCAGCAATGTTGACTGAAACTAAACTTCAAAATCCAGGGCACTGATGCACAATATCATGCAATAAAACAGCATTTCTGTGGTGATATTTAATTTAAAAAGAAGAAAGAGGCAGGGGAAGATCAGGCACTGTCTGTTTTTGAGGATCAGCCGTTCTGCATTTCAAAGCGTCGATCCCTGCAATATCCAGGTTACTGTGCTAGAATCTCAACTATTATATAGCAGTTGTAAGAGAGGGAGGGCAAAGATGTGTTTACTCAGTGATTAGGGCCTTAGAATAAGCCTCTAGCTCCTAGAGAGACAGCTCACCACTTATTCATTTGGACCAATTCACAAAGCCTAGAAAGATTAAACATCCATGCTGAGAAGACAAGCGAATGCAGACGGTGAAAAAGAAATAAAAATTCTTTAAAAACTCTGAGATGACTTCATTATTTTTTCCACAAGGAAACTTTAGGAAAGTGTTTAGTTAGAGAAAAACCCACATTGACCTCTCTCTAAACCCTTAATCTTTCCTTTGTGGTGGCACTGCTTTGTGGTAAGCGGATGGCTTTGCTCTCCTCTTTTCACTGGGAGCAGACAGAAAAAAAGGCTCTTGAGAAACACTTTTACTTCCAAAGAAACAACCCCATGAAACTGTTAAATATGAGATTCCATACAACAGAATGTTTCAAAATATGTACAGTTTTAGGCTTAAAGATTTAGGGACAAATTTTAGTAAACAGAACAGGCACAAACACAATGGAGGTTTACACTGAGCTACTTCCCAAGGCAATGTAATTTTTGTTGCATCAACAAAGCTCACTGTGCAAAGACTAAACTGCATCACATATAAAAGGCTGTACTTGTGCCTGATAATTCTTCCAGAATGTTAAGGGCAGCATAGGCACACTGCAAAAATCCAATGGGGAAGAAGTTAGAGGGAACTGAAGTGCTGAAACTTGATTTTCAAAAATCTTAGTGGAAGCCAGGGGTATTTCTTCCTTAGAAAAATGCATTATTACAAAAGGCTCACAGCTTGGAGTTTGTTGGTTTTGCTGTTGTTCTGTGGGTTTGTTTTTGTGTTTGTTTATTTTACTACCCCATGGTAGCATATATTTCAAAGCAAGTTTTGGTTGTGCTTATTTCAAGCCTTCGAAAAATCAGAGTAAATTCTAGGATTCTATGATGACTAATACTGGGTATTTTTCAGTCAATACTATTAAAATAGGCTTATAAAATGTTGAACAGTCTTGAACTCCATAAAAGAAGCCTACTAATGGAGCACTAGCCTGTCCTGTGTTGGATTTCTCAAAAACATGACTCACAAGTTACACACCTAGCATGACAAACCAAGAAACAAAAATCCAATGGGGAAGAAGTTTTACTAGTCCCTACAGAGGTATGGAATACCAAAAAGCTTACGAGTACTGAATACCTGATGGACTTTCAAAGGCCTTCGGAGGACTTCAGGAATTTAAACCACCAAGGGATGTGTTTTTCAGAGTATGTGCATGCTGAAGACCAGGCAGTCGTACACTGGAATTTTCAGAAGGGGCCTGGATTTACAAACATGCTCAGGAGTGTCAGTCTCATCCATGTCAGTAAGACTTCATGTCCTAAAAGCCTGAACTCTAAGCTCCAGGTTTCATAACACTTCAAAGGAAAAAAGGGCCACAAGAAAGAGATGCTAACTGTTTTCAGCACCTTTGCTATCTAAATACCTTAAAAAATCCAGACCTCGGGCATTTTTACTGCAATCTCTGTCCCATTCAGGCAGTATGAGACAGTCAGCTGTGCTGCTGCTCCTTTGCTCCACCACCACTGTGTTTGCAGTGAAGCACTGCAGACTCCTGCTGCTTTCAGAAAAGTTAGTGCACTTCGTACAGAATTAGAAGAAATGAAGGAAAAGTTGTCACTGAGGCAAAAAAGAAACACAGATTTTCATGAGGCAACTAAATTGATATCACTGGGTAATGGGATTTCCAAGCTTCTCAGCCAGCTTGGAATAATTTAGATACCTCAGAAGAATATGAACTTGGATGGGAATAGCAATACAGTCACAAGGGTCAGCAAAATCTGAACGGTTATCTTTAAACCTAAGGTTTATAAGCTCAAGTAATGACTGAGACAAAAATGTTCATGATGTTACAACTGCCAGGGGCATGAATTTTCTTTCAAGCTAGTAGGCTAACATATTAAGACCTTAATGTTTTCCTCCACGTTTTATGCCATGAGAGCTAATTCAAATGAACAAATTTGCAAGTCTTTAAGCCTTTGAAGTGCACAATGTGATCCACCTGTCTAAGGGGATCTTGGAGATCACAGGATCAGCTTTCTTGGACACAGCTACTCTACCACACGCAATTCTTTTTTCCCTAAGCAGAATGCAAATGTTTTCTAACACCAAAGCAATACACCTCTGAATTTACTCCACTTTGAAAAAGGGATCAAAGTAGGAATAGGGCAGATGGAAATTCATGGGAAGCCTTGTCTGTGTATTACTCATAACAATACAGAACCTGCTGAAGAGAAGCACTGTTTAATTCCCCTGCACCAGCCAAAGGAAAAGAGACAGACACCCAAGACAGAAAGACAAGGGGCACTAACCAGCCTCTAACCTTATAGAAGAGGATCTGAAATAAACTGCACCCCACATCTAATCTCAAAAATCCATCAGTGACGAAGAATCCATATGAACCATGGTAAGGTGTTCAAACAGCAAACCACTCTCCCAGGTAAAGGTGTGTTTTAAAGCTTGATTTAGTCTACTTTCATCTTCCAACTATTTGATCCTATTATACTGTTGTATCTCTATTTCAATCAATAGCACTTGTAGTGATATCTTACATAATGTAAACAGAATCCAGTAATTAACACCAAACTCAAATAATATCTATAAATCACATGTATCAGGCAAGACTGAAAAGAAAATGCAGATGACTAACACGGGACTTAATTGGAGCATATGTACTGACATCTACCATAGTGTAGAGCTGCTTCCCTCTTCCTGAAAACCCAGAGTTACACTTCTGTATCTGTCCTCCAGTTTCAACCAGCCCACGTAGATTAGTGTTAAGGTTATTTATGTTTAATCAGGATCGGTAAAGTGGTAATTTCCCCATCTGTAATCTGTAATAAATTCAGCACAAACCTAATTAGCTGAAAAAATACGGAACACTTTTCTGAGTTACACAGATAAAAATGATACTACAGAAGGGCTCATATGAAGGAAAATTCTGCTACTACCAAGAAAAAAAAAAAGGCAAGAAAAGAGCTTTTATTTGAACATGCCAAACCATGGAAGGAGCATACGTTCCTCTAGGTTTTCAGGAAATAAAGAACTCATATGTGAGAGAGATGGTGCTGCCACTAAATTGAACCTAAAAGACAGAACTCAGGGAGAAGAAAAACACGGTTCATTTTCCGCCATGCAGGAATATATATTGAGGTGACAATACCAATCTGTGCTAAGAGAGATGTTTCACATATTTATTAAAAGTCAGTGGACAGAAAGGTTGAGAGAGGAGCAGGAGGTGAGCTGACAGAGGTATATAAAGAAAAGAGCTGAAAAGGCAAAGGCAATGTCTTTATTCTTTCTCATAATAAAAGAGTAGCAACCACCTATAAAAATGAAAAGGTAAACAAGCTCCAGTAAAAGAAAATACTTTAGTATTATTCATATATATAGTTCAGTGCGGTTCAATATAGCCATTTAGATCCAGTATGAATAACAATACTACCCTAAGTTAAGATAGACCCCCTGATGTCTCAAAACACGAGACACCCACAAACTGCTTTCAGCCACAAGGAAATCTCCCCCAAATATCTTTTTAAAACATGCCCATTATAAAATTTCTTCCATGGCATCAGTATAGGAATACCTGTGGCACTATAGCTACTTGAGCAAGAGTAAGCTTGTTCTTCAGAAACTGATGTAACAGAGAAATGCTGGTTTCCAACTGGCACAACAGGTTGAGGGGAAGACTTCCACAAAAACTCAGCTTATTTGTTAATTTAATAAACCTCTGTCTTGCTTTCTCTTCCTGACCCAGTTTAAAAAAATGAGGAAAATATTTTCTTGCCTTCTATGTACAATAAGCCTTGGAAATGAACACACAATGCCCTTAAATATCAGACTGAAGGAGATACCTGGGATTTCATTTCCAGGGACTCTGGTTGTTAAAGGCAAAGCTCTATATCTTAGGTATTGTATTTTTGTGCTAAAGAGAGATACAGGTTTTAAAGCAGAGCTATATTTGTTCTCATTCCATCTCTCCTACCAAAAACTGGCACTGCTGTGGGAGCGTTGCTCTAAAGGGAAAAAGATAACCATAATTTATGTTAATTTTCACTGTCTAATGACTCAAACACACAGGTAACAAACAGCTAAATTTTTTTTACATGGTGTTTTTTTTCAAGTAATATTGTCTTAAATAACTATGAATTATCATCCACAGGAAATGACACTGAGATTTAACAGAACACAATCTATTTTCCTAAAAAGATTTTTAACTCATATTCTGCATTCAAAACATATGTTCTGATGTAAGTTAATTTTCTTAAAATAGCCCCAATTAAAATATTTCTGACAAAAAAAAGCTCCAAGTTTATATATAATGGGATTTGGTTTTGAGGGAAAAAGTATCCACAATACAGATTTAAAACAGAGCCGATGGCTCTCTCACTAGACCTGAACTGTTCAGTGCACCTTCTGCTCTGGACAGCGTTGAGAATTTGTCAAGAAAAGGCTAAGATCTCTGAGCACTCAAGCTGCCAAGTGCTCTCAAATTAAATCAGTTTGAAGCGGTTTTCATTAAGATGGATTGAGTGTGGCATCGTGAGAAACACTCTATCAAATGTAGTGTTTTACTTAGTGATTAAGTATATACCAGTTGATGAAGCTGCCCAAATCCTTCGTAATCCCACCACTCCAATAAACATTTAATGAGTATATAAGTTCAAAAAGCCTAGCAGAGGATTTAAACCTTCAATCTTGTTTTTATTTACTCTTGGAACTCAATTTCTCACTTCAAGTGAAGAATGCTGGTGCCTGAAGCTCATCTGTTGCCCTGGTAAAATTAAGTGCCCTCCATAGTATAAATCAGAAGACAAGACATATGGGTTACAATTTATCATATATTTTTTTTTTAGTACTGATATACATATTTAATTATTTTATGAAATGCAATTATAAAAATACATAATAATGTATCTCTTTCCTCAATTATGCATTCCAGGAGGCAGGACAGAAAAAATTACTTTGTAACAGGAAAAAGCAGTGAAAATAAATGATATTTACACATTCTCATATCTTTGTTTAAAGTCAGAATGTTACAATAAAAATAATGCCATTCCATAGGGTAGGTGGGAGGAAGAGCTTTCAAAAATAATGCAGAAACCCCCCCACCAAATCCAAACAACACAAAGAAAAAAATACTTTCCTAAATACACAAATATATAACTTTATCATGACATGAACTTCAGATGTGCTGTGTAAGTAGTATAAGTGCTTTGAGTACTAAAAAACTAAGCAACTGCACTGCATTAATATCAGATTTATAGAGATGAAACTATTTATGAAAGTTCTTAATGGGCTTTCGCCCATTATTACACTGATACACTGCCAACCATTTCTCATGAAATGATACAAAGGGAACTTCCCAATTCAAACCCTTTTCCGGTTGAATTCGTATGATTTTTTTTTCTAAACATGCGTTAAGGTCCTCTTGAACAAACTACTACAAATTAATACTTTTCCACTGAATTACTAGGTATGCATTTATGCTCTGAAATCTGTGCAAAGACATGAAAATATTCAGTAAACTTAGAGTATTAAGTATGTGTTAACTTCAGTTATACGGTGTGGATCCATACACTGCACACTTATCAGAATAGCCCCTAAAATAATACAGATGCTCCTTCCAGTAGGAGTAACTACAGGAAGCCATAACATTCTTCATTTTAAAACTGAACATCTACCAAGAAAACAAAAGTAAATTTAAACGGCACGATTTTCTTGTTTGTGTTTCAGCTTTATCTGTGCTTAATTATGCAGGGTTTTGGGTTTCTCCTTAGTAAATCAAGTCACCAAAACTTAAATAAACTATCCCCATTCTAATTTTATTAAAATACTGATTTTAAAACTGTGCATGGAATAACAGAAACTTGAGATGCCTGGTTGGATGTACAGAAAAACTAAATAACCAAACCTTAGGCACTGGAACTTACTTGGCAGATAAAGGCTGTACAAAGAAAGAAAGAAAAAAAAGCACACTGTATTTCAGAGACCTTTCAATTTAAATTTACAATTTCATTAGCCATTCTTCAAAGGAGTTACCAACATGCAACACTGAACTTGTCAACCACAAGACTCGCAGGCAGTGTTATCTGGTGCTAGGACACCATTATTTCAGGAAGAAAAGGGAGGGGAGGAAAGAAAAAGAGTAGCTTTGACAGCTAAAGGACTCCAATAAAAATACAGCCTCAATGATTAATTTCAACAACCCCCAAGGTAAGTATGTTAGTCAGTCAACTGAATTAGTATAACCTTTCTCAAACAATAAAACCAAGATAAATCCAAAACGTAGTTCAGCTTTTTAAAAAATAAAGACGAAACACTTAAGGTGATTTCCATTTCCCCACTATATTAGATAAAGTAGTTTTAATACACACTTACATCTCTAGCTTTCCCATAGAAGGCTTCTTGAAAAGCAGCCTCTAATGATCCAATAAAATAAACAGGATGGCAGTCACCATATCTATTTGAGATAAAATTTCCAATTAATAAAGATTATGAAAATAAGTAATCTCAATATTCTACCTCTTCATATATTCTGTAAATATAATGCATTGGCTAAATCTTTAGAAATATGAATTATTACACTTCTAAAGGACAGAAGGGAAATATTTAGAAGCCAACATTCAAAAGCTCAAAGTAACGAACTATTACCTTACGAATTTTATCATAAAAACTTTCTGTTAACACATTGTAAGTTCTATACAATTTTCTACACAATTTTCCATCACAACTTATTTCCTCTCCTTGTAGGTTAATTGATGGCTATTCTTGCATTAATACATCTAATTAATGCATCTCACATCCATAAAATCAGCACAGAGAAGTGAAAACAGAAGGCATATAAACTTTGTAACACTTTGCAGCTTCTACCTGTCCAATGAAACATGGCAAGTGTTTAGCAACGTATGATTTGGTACTAAAAAGTTTTAAAAAACCAGCATTTCTATGTTTTTTAAAAACAGATATTTACCCAACAACTTCATGATTGTGAAAACTCCTATTGAAATTCTACATATTTTTCAATATTAATAGTTTTCAACTTTTCTGTTCCGGTATATCATAATAAAATTCCTGTATATCATAATAAAATTATTATACATACTCAGAGTCCTTATCATTCTTCTGACCTTTACATAATTAAGTAATGATACTAACTACTGGCAAAATAAATAAGGCAAGAATCTGCCACTCTAAGTTGGAGTGAGAAATAATTTTATTTCAGAAGCAGCTCTGACAAAGTTAAAATTAAAATAAATTACATTAGGATGTCTAAATATGCTATAATCCCACATGAAAATAGGTACATCTGGTTTATTTTTATTATTTACTAAATTCAACTTGGTTTGTAACAAGAATTGCACAGACTAAGGTTACCTTGAAGAAAACTCTGCTGTAAATTGTAATAAGGCATCTCCTTCATTTTCAGCATTTTCTGGCACTTAAAAAAATGAAAAATATAAATTAAATGCATCCTTATGGAAGCGGGTTGTAATATGCAAACTCAGTTGCTTCATAGATATTTCATTTTGGCACCTTACTGAAGTGGTTACCAACTGGCCATATAAATTTAATGTAAGACTATAGACTATGAACCTTTGGAAAGACATGAAATTTCCAGAGGGTCTCATGAATATATTCAGGTTTTCCAAACAGTAAAATCCTCAGGTCCAGTGTGATGTGATACATCACTTGTTCAGAGCTAACAGTGTGGACTTACTTTAATACATTAAAATGAAAGGACTGGCTTGAAAGGCTCGACCCACTGTATTGTGAGTTGCCAACTATGTCTGCAGTGTTTTCATTTGATACACCCATCAGACATGACACTCAAACAATTCTCACATTCCTATCAAAAGATACTTTGCTGTTTCTTATTCTGCAGACTCATCACACCTCTCTGCCTTCGCTACTGCTGTACAATCACGAGTTAATTGTAAATTAACTGTCAGTTCTTACTCATTGGCGATTTCCTCAAGGCAGATGATGCTACTCCAAACATTTCTCCATCATCAACTCCAAACTCTGTAGCATCTTCAAAGTCATCTCCATCACTGTCACTAACCATATGAACATCAGTGCACTGCTATATTAAAAAAACCCAACAAAATCCACCGTAAGCTTCTATTGCAGACGTTGTCTTCAGTGAAAGACACAGTACATACACAGTGAAAAATACTTGCACATTTCTACAAAAACACAATACAGTGCATTTTCTCTTACAATTTTATACAGCATTATCAACCTTCTTTTTATAAACCAGGCCTAATTTTTAACAGTAGTCTGGTTGACAGCACTATTATGTGACAGAATGCATTATTAAAGAATGAAGGAACTTTCTCCGCATACCCACAGTTGAGCAAATTTTATCCAAAGTTAATGCTATTTTCCACCTAATGATACTACAGCTGGTGTAACTGCATAAGAAGGGA
Source organism: Cephalopterus ornatus (assembly GCA_013396775.1). Classification (NCBI taxonomy): domain Eukaryota; kingdom Metazoa; phylum Chordata; class Aves; order Passeriformes; family Cotingidae; genus Cephalopterus; species Cephalopterus ornatus. Next base: position 294,390 of record VZRE01012153.1, read on the forward strand.
TGAGAAAAGCCACACAATGGTGGGTTTTATATTGGTATTTGGCATACCAATACAAAGGAGAAAAATCAACATTTCTGTGCAAGGGGCTACAGTCTCATCTCCCTCCCGTGAGATCTTTTGGATCTCCTGTCCTGTGAAACACAGAACAGCTCAGAAAAACCTTGGTTTCAACTATTCAACATCAACCTGCCTCTAAATTAATTTCTTTTCATGAACAACTATTCCAGCTCTGCTTGACCTACAAGTTACAGTGACAGCACACTAGAGAAAACCTACATGAACCGGGTATTATGCAACATGGGATTTCGGCTCTAGCTGAGTGATCACAAGAGGAGCAAAGAGCTCCAAACACACAGGATCTCTCTCTACAACAGCTACACAAAAAACACTTCAAATAAAGAACATTTACTGAATCAACTAGTCAACAACAACAACAAAAAAATCTACCAGGTGAACAAACTCAGCTCATTTTGAAAGAGTAAAGCAGCAATGTTACATAGTTATATGTTGGAAGATCTCAGGAATAAAAAAATAACCATTTATTTAACCTGCTAAGTGGTTCAGGTATGGCTAGAACAGTGTTGTCTGACCATCCTCTAACTTTTAACAACTTCCCAACAGCATATATCCAGTCTTGTATCCTGTCTATATCTCACTGTTATCTCTTATGAAAAACTGCTTATATTAAATTCATTTTAAGGAAGGACAAAGGTAATGGAAATTTTAACCTAAACTATTAATAATTAGAAACAATGAAACAGGAGTTTATACAGTCTGAATACATCTTGTTCTGCTAACACTAAAAAAACATGTTTCAACCTTTTATTTAATTCAGTTCAATTATATATCGGAATTATATCCAATTATAATTCAGTCTTGCTGTGATTTGATTACTTTGTTTTTCTTTTTCTTTCTTCAATGAGTCATTTACCCAGTTCCTTACTTTGCCACAATTACGTGCTACAGGAACTGTAAATTGACTGTTTAAAGACGCAATTTTATTGACATACTTGACAACACAAGGGATGGTGACCACTGCAAGAAGAGGTTTTCCTGCTCCTTCCTAGAGTATACAGGTAAAATAAAGATGATGTTCTTACCTCCTCTGACTGCTCCCTCGTTTGTACGGGTGAAGACCTTCTTCCAACTGTAAGTCGATGGCAAGGGAAAGTCACCCCTGATACGGCAAGAGTCATCTACAAAGCAACAATGATCATTTATTAAAGCCATAGTGTCAATTGAAGGTTGTCTTGTCATTAAAATCAAGGTTGTTTTGAGATTCAAACTAAAGACTGCACTGCAGAAAACTGAATTACTTAAACAAACATAAAGAAAGAAGCTGAAAAAAAAATAAATTAAAAAAACCCAGTTAAGTCATCTTGAAAAAAAAAATTATTTTGAAAGAACAGTTTACCAGCAGACATTGCAACAGACACAACCACATTGGCAACTTAAAAAATATGTTTCATCTCCTTTTTGGTCATTATAAATGTCAAGGGCACGTGCCACGTTTCTCATATGGACACGGACACACACAAACCCAGTGGTGCTGGTGAAGCTGCAGTCAGCACAGACAGGAGGGATGTTCAGTAACCAGTGCCAACACAAACAGCACTGGCTCAGAAGCACCTAAGCCCTATCTTGACAACACATGGATTGATTTTACAGTGCTGATTAATTTTTGCCAGTGACAAAATATTTGATGCTGTACAATTCTTAGCCGAGTGAAGAAAGATAGTTCTGACTGTATGTTTAAAATATTGTTTCTATTGGTTCAGAAGAAACACAGAAAGAACAGAAAGAGATTTTCCAGATCCTATAAAGCTTATTAGTATTTTTGCAAGGGCACAGAATGAAAGACTTATGTTATAAACATTAAGGTAAAATACATTTCAATAATCCTTAACTAAAATCCAAGAATAAATCATAAACCCCAAATTTCATTTACTGCCATGAGCACTGAAAATACCCCACTTATTTTTTATACATAATTCAGAATGACTATATCACTTGTCTGCTAGAACTCACAAAGATTTAATTTGCTGCAGGTTGAAGCAGGCTGATTAAGCAGCCTGGTTACCAAATGAATGTTAACCTGTCTGAACTAGCCTACTGTCACATTCTCATAGCAAGGTTAAACAGAAGTTTAGCTGTGTAAAAAGCCCAGCAATCGTCTTAAAGGAAGTGAGTTACAATACTCTGGAGCAAATGAAATATTAAAGACGACATACAGGTCAAGACCAATTACCTATGAAACTCCTGTGACAAGAGCATAAGAACTGCATTCTCTGTAATAATCCACCAGCTCGGTTATTATTTTTATAAGCTTTTAAAAATAAACAAAACCAACTGTTTTAAAACCTGAAACTTTGCCCTGTAGTTACCACACTATATAAAATACTGGTGAACCACATACACACCCCCCAACCACACACAGACTACAGTTCCCTATCTCACAGCATCAAATACCCTGACAGATGCCTGGAAAGGCTCCCGGTGTCTTTTACGTGCACATTAAAGAGAGAGTGGTAAGATCAAGCAAGCAGTTATTGTGCTGCTTCATCACTTGGCCCAATTGCAGGGTGTTGCAATTCCAATTTGCAACCCTATATTATAGTGTCAAAGCGTCTCTCAAATACGAGCTTACAGCAGAAGGGGTTCGACATCAGAGCTTGTTTCATCCCTCTCTCCAGACAGTTGCTGGAATGTTGGGGTTTTGTGCACAATTGTGTGAGAAATCACCCTCCCCTTCAGCATTTTTGAGAAGTTTTTTGCAAAGGAAAGGCCAGGAGAAAGAGCTCTGCCTTCATTTCAAAATAAACTAACGGCATCTACATTCTTATAGAATAAAGGTACCTTCATTCAAAGAAGAATCCTCTCACGACGACGACTCTGGCACCAGAAAACTTAAGCTTTATTTTGAAAATCATAAAAACACCAACACTAAGACAAAGATTACTTTCGAGGCAGCTCAGCCTGGTGTCATGGATAGTAAACCTCAACTTTTCCTAGTATTCTGAACACAGGCCAATTTACTGATGGGAACACTCGCTGAAGGGTCTCAGTGGCAAGAACTGTAGACCTCATATCTAGATGACGTAGAGACATGAGGTAGAGGCTGCTCTTGGAGAGTTTTTTCTTTCTAAATACTGCATCTCCCTACTCCCAAATGGGGTTGCAGGACGTTAGATACACAAATCACTGTCGCAGCCACCTTCCCATAGGAATAGAAAAATTCTTTATGCCAACTCCATAACTGAAAATGCTGTTTTGTAGCCTGACTACCCGATATTCTCTAACTTATGAACCCATCTGGTTATGCAAAAACTCAAAAGTCACTAACTTTTCTGAATTTTTTTTTTTTTTCATTAAAATCACCTTTATGTGGGTACTAGAGCTTGAATGGGATGGCTTTCACATGCACAAGAAAAGATCCTGAGAGATGCATATGCAGGACTTGTGCACCAATGACGAGCTAGATATAGGTTATGAAATAAATAATACCCTAAGGCAAAAATAAATAAGGTTAGCCTATTTTTCTAGGCAGGAAATGTACACATGTGCAAATCAAACGGTCTCGGACCTGAAAGGTACCTGAGGTGGAAAGTGAAACAGAATCAGAAACAGCCAAAACGACTTGCAAAAAGTAACTCCAGATGATTACTGAACAGCCAGATCTCTGGTCCATCACTGTGTATACACTGCTTCTGCCTGTTGAAAGTTACTTGGCTTCCTCTAGCTTTTTGAGGAGAAGGACAATAAAACTGAAGACTTCAAACATTCCAGGGAGAGTGGCAGCAGGGGAGTCCTTTTAGGAGACAACAGAGATATTGAATGGATTGCTATTGGTATTCAAAAAGGTAATGGTATTGTCTGGACTAGAAGTGCACAAAGGTTACTTGAAATAGATTTTAACTACTAAAATAAAGACCACTACCAAATCTTACAATTTAGAGAGGAAAAAATTAGTCTGGTGCTTTCCAACAGTAAGACACTAGTATTATTTGTAAATACTCAGTGTAAGATCAATTGTATTTCAACTCCCTTCATTAGAAACAGGGGGATAAACTTAAGCAACATCTTTCCTGATCCAAACTTTCAGGATTCTTTGTCAACTTCTCAGATTAACCCAGAAATATTTGCCAAATACGGAGTGAGACCAGGTGGTTTAAACAATAAGTTATTCTTCCTGTTAGAAAGTACTGTTTTTATGTTGAAGGTTCTTGAAATATAATTCAGAACAATCTTAAAATGCTCTTTTTTCCAGATATTTCATGATACAAATTTGTCTGCAGGAGAGAAAGAAATCTTGTAATTCCACAGTGCTGCCACCTCATGCTCAGAATAATAGGAAAAATTACAAGTCCATAATCTCAAAACCTTGTATCTTCTACAAAGAGTTTGTTGGCACAACTTAATTCCCACTCTTGCAGACTCCTGAAATTACAAATGAAGGAACAATCTCACGCTCTTGTACCAGTCCAGAGATATTTAATCAAGATACTGAAGATCTGAGAAAGATAAACAGAAAGAATGATACCAGCAGAGAACTTCAGCTGCAGAACTCACTCCACTTAGAAATGCCGACACAAAAATTATAAGCTCAGTGTACTGCATCAGGAAAATAGTAATTAGATATGACAAATTGGTATTCCTTATGTTCAGCCACACACTGATGGAGAAAAATAGCATCTCAAAAAAAGATCTGAACGGCAACTATATCTAATGAGGAACGTGAAGGCCAGCTCTAAGCTTTCTAATGCCTTATAGAGTATAGCTGGACACCCAAAGTGGCCAGCTTAAGGCAATAATCTGTAAAGAACCAGACATCCCTCCTCATCCTCAATTACTGTGAGGTTGTGCTTTTCACAGGATACTTGTCATCAAGGGATCCTTTCTCTCTAAAAGGATGAAGCTTTTTTTAAACGAGTGACCATTAAAACCAAGCAAGGATAAGTGATAATGTTTAAGGAAAGCAGGAATACTGATTTATTTTGTGCTCTTTGTTACATTTTTGATTGCTTCAAGAGCAATGAGTTTTGAAGTGTGTGGGGGCACTACATGTGCATTAATGTGCATTAATGCATCTATCTAAACATACAGACACTTAAATGGAGCCCTTCAGCTGTATCACCCAGTACTTGTCACTTTTAAAAAACAGCTTTTTGTCCTTTGAAAGACCACTTAAAAGGTAGCCTTCAAAGGGTAACTTTATTGTTTGAGCTACTCAAATGAAGAATCCTTTCCGACTCACTGGAGAGGTATTTTTCCATGGCAAAGTATTTTCTAATATCATTTATTGGACATAAACTAGAGATTCTTGATCATTTTCTCTCATAAATTCAAAGGGTAAACTATAAATCTTACAAAGAATCAGATAGAAATCCAGAGAACACTTGATCCATACGCAAAGGAGATGATTCTATCCATGATGGCAGATTTCACTTGTTCACACACAGCAAGTCAATCAACAGGCACTATTTGACAATGGCAAACCTAAAACAAAACAAAAAAACCTTGCAGTGGACAAATCCTCTGGATTTTTAATAAAAAATAAAAAGGAATGTAATTTCTGTATAACTTCACTGCTGTGAATCAACTGAACTATTCAAGTAGCTGCACGTCAAATACAGAATTACATTTGTCTGTATATAATCTGCTTCAATTAAAAACTCATAGTGTCATTTCCTGCTGAGGTAAAGGAAAATAATCCATGTTTCCTGCCTTTAAAACTCAGAGATAAGGTCAACAAACAAGATTCTGGTGTAGAAAATAAAAATATTTGACTCTCCTTCATAAATCTCCCATAAAAAAATGAGTCCTACTCAAGGTCAGCTTGTAGTATATTAGGCAAAAGGAAGTCTTAATAACCCGCCCCGCAGTTCGAGCATCCTGAAAAACAGTGAGGTACAAGTACAGTTCCAGCTTTCCAGCTGTACTCACAAGCACAGACAGAAGAAGACACAGCAAGAAGCCTTCCCAAAGATGCCACAGCATGTGTAATTGCCAAGGGGGTACATCTTTCTGATACATCCCTTCCACTCTGTAATGCTGAACAGCTAGAATTAAAACTTGAATATATTCAAATGTGGATGCGGGTGGGTTTACCGCACAACAAGCGTAATTTAGATTTTTGGTTTCTATACTCTAAAGCAGTTAAGAAACACTCAGATAATCCAATCCCAAATCTTTCAAACTGACATCTCTTAATTTCTGTTTGCTGGAGCTCTCATAATCTGTCCAAGACAACCAGGTGCTCCACCCAGTACAGTGCCTTTCCCATCCATCTCTGTAGAGCAGTATGTTTAGAGCACCATATCCAATCAATTCCAGAACTACACTTAATGTTCTGTGTATTGATATTAATTCTGGTGAAAACTGGCAATGCCTGTTTTCCCCCTGTTGAGCAAGAGGAAAAAATGAAGGCTGAAGATAGTGAAGATAAATCTGCTATAAGCATGTCTCATAATACAGAGTTCTCACCGGATTAACAACCCCCACAGCTCAGTAACTGCAGTAGCTCTCTGTTTTCTTGGTTTGAGAATGTTTTATTCTTACACTGTTAGCACTGCACGACCAGTTCGCTGCTTAAGAAGTAAGAGAAGATTATCTCCAGGAAAACATGACAAAAAATGTTATTACTTACCCTTTGAAATCAAATTGCAACAGAGATTATACAAATATTGTGAAAACTAAAAACCTTCCTTTTGCTCTAAAAACAACATGCGAGCAACATTCAAAGTATTACTAAAAGGGCTCTGAAGTCATGGTGAATTAGTTATCTAATTAATTAAGAACAGAAGTTCATGCTAAGTTTTAATAGTCTTTGAACTAAAGCTGTGATAACAAGGGGAATTCTACCACAACCATAAACTTCTAACCACCCTCGATAATTATTATTGCAATATATATATCAAGTCTGAGATCTGGAAGCCTTTTGTGGCTGCTGTTCAGTACTTTGGCCATAACTAGTGTGTCAATATTAGCTAACCGCAGTTTCAAGTTAGAAACAGATATATTAACAAGCATAGAAATTATATCCCAAAATAATTTTTACTGATCAGGAGGTCATCAGCTGAAGAAGAGCTCTTTCTAGAGGTTGCTTAGCAGGCTGCAGTAGACACGTGGAGGTTTGTAATACACATATATCACACAAAAAATTCTTAATCAGAAACGAATGTAATGTTACCTACAGGCTGAAACTAATCCTGGCTCAAATACTCCATGTGACAGGCCTTTCACCGTGTTCGAAATGTGAGTTGCTTAGCATTTTCATTTACTGGTTAGTCACTGATACATGGCTAATGTATAAAGAAACAAACATGACTGAGTACATTCCATAACACTCCATGCTCAGTTATTCAAAATAACCCCAGAGAGTTGTCCATAGCAAAGTACTCAATGGCTGGTAGGTGTCTCCTCCGTGAAAATTTCACTTGTACATTATTTGATCCTTTTTCTTGTTGGAGTAATTACTATGACATTTTTTTCCTCTCATCAGGTAAGAGAAGGGGTAAGAAGAGAGCGACGAGGAAGACGCATTATCAAGGATTTCAATTTTCATATTAAACTTACTATTCTGTTATCTGACATTTTATTATAGCATAAGCTAACTCCTTGAGTATGATAAACACCAATGATACTATGGTGTCTGTATGTAGGCATTTTCTTGATGCTAAGGGGAAGAACAAGTGGTATTTTGAACACTACTATACAAAGTCTGAGAAGGAACATTCCTGTCCTAATTTTTCTGTTATACTCTCTATGTATAGAGCACATATGTGCACTTTCACAGCCCAAGTGCACCAACAGTAGGTAAGGTAATAAACAAGACAAAACAATTCAGCAGTTTTCTACATCTTGGCTGAACAGCATGACTCCTGCAAGGGAGCCTTTCCCAATCTCCAGGTTCAGTCCATTCTCTATCATTTCAGCCCAGGCAGGTAACATCCTGCTAAGTGAAAAATTCTCTCCCTTCTTAGTGTAGGCAGACTTCAGTTCACATGTCTGCAAGGCACATTCATCCTGACTAATCCCTTCTTCTCTGTGGGCAGATCTCTGGAGAATTCAAACAAGCTCATTTCTCCCAGCCTACCAACATGTCATCTATCTCTCCTCATTAGACAAATTAAGTTTCCTGTTCAAAAAGATTACCACGTTAACTCTGCACAATGGCAAATCAGAGAGAAATACTTTCAGGAGGGTTAGATGAAGGCACAGACCTATGCCTCAGACCTCAGGTCCTTAAGTCAGAATCTCAGGGTGATCTACAGAACTGCAGAGCAGTTCAACTTCACTTTACTCCCCCAAAAGGGGAACAGGAACAAAATATAAACCAATCTATTTAGAACACCTAGAAAATAAGTTATTCTTCTTGTTGCTTACCATTGGAGCAAGCCTGGTCAGGTTGTTCCACAGCTGAGGCTGCTGCTGCTCCCAGCTCACTCACATTTCCATTTTCCTTTCGCAAACTAACTTTTTTGAGATTAAAGAAGTGAGCAAAACAAAAAGCAGCGAATATTTGTGTGGTGAAAGGGATATAGCAGTTAATGAGGCACGCGGGAAAAACTGAAGTGTAAAAGTCAAGGGGGAGAGGTAGAGCAAGTGAATGAAGTTTTGCTTCCACCCTTGAAATGAAAGAGTGGGAAGTTTCTCACTATACAAACAGTATTGAATATTGAAGTAAGGGAAATAATAGTGTGGAAACTCTGGCAATCTTGTGCAGTTTTGCAGAGAATATCACATGGCTCCACGCTCGTTCCTGGCCAGAGACCTAAACAGAGAGAAACCAATCCATGCAGGAAGGAGGTGGTGGACTCCCCGGCAACTCATGCTATTTCTGAGGATACTCAAGAGTCATCATTTCAAGAAAGATGATGCTATGACATGAGACAGCCTTCATAAGAGCTTGTTCTTGCCATGGCTGCAGTTCCTGGGGTTTAACCAAGCATTACTAACAGTGCATGGGCAGCCTGTGCTCAGACAAACCCTCACTAAATTCCTTGGGAACAAACAGGTGATCAACACTTTCAAACCCATCATTTGTCACTGTATAATTATTCATTAAATAATCTATCTTCTTTTCACTGTACAATCCCACAAAGTCAAAGATTTAAGAATTCCCGCATGTTCATGTTTAAAAGTAATGTTTAAAGCTTAAGGAGATTAAAGGTGTTCTGTGAATTAATGTTTATGCTTTGGTTTGCTCTTTTCTCAAAAGTTAGCAAGTATTCTTTCAATAGTAACAGACTGTAAAATTACTTCTATCCACACTGAAAAACATTATAAACATAAAACAAGTGATATCATGCCAAAAAGGAGCAAGTATCCCACTATAAAATGAAGGAACATTGCAACTAAAAAAACCCCAAATCTATTAAATGCCTTTTTTTTTTTTAGTTGACTGAAACAAGGGCTTTTTTGTACTATGGAATTGATTATGAGACTCAGAAAGATTTTCCACATGGTACTGAGGGCTCTCTTCAGTCTATACTGGTCAGACAGACATTGCTATTCAAGTTTAGTACATAATATTAAAAAAAAATAATAAATCAACCAACCAAAGCTCACTACTACCATGTAAGCCCTTATCCCTCCTTGAACAATAATAAAAAGTGGATGTAATTCCACATCAGCCACTTTGTCTTTTGACATCAAACAGCATTAGCTGGGAAAAACAGACAAGTATGCTTGAGAGTTGTTTGTTTTATTAAACGATTGCACAAACATGAAAATGAACAGAAGAGTTTAAAATATTTGACAACCCTTAAAATTAACTTCCTCTGGAAAATAACTTCATTTTCATTTATGCATCTCCATTAAAAAAAAAAAAATCTTGACAGGTATTCAACGTTTCATTTTAAACACTAACTGGATGAAAAAAACATCTCTAGGGTGGAGTGTGTTCAGGTTATAAATCAGTAATGCTTATTTTAACTCCTCACAAAGTGTTGTTGAGATAATTACTGCTGACAGCTTTATTCAAGGTTCATTTCACTTTTTCTACTATTTTTCCCCTGTTAGAAGTTCAGCAGGGCCCATGGGAAGATCCACCCCTCACACCTGTTAGGGTTCTTCATGTTACTGAGGCCAGTTTGGACACGTCACTTCACATTAGCATTGTGCCAGCGCGCTGTGACAATTACTTATCGCAGGTTTAACTTGGAAAAAAGTTTCTAATCCAGCCACAAGAACAGTGTCAGAGTACGTAATTTAAACCTGTCAACACAGGTTGCAGGAAATTCATTCCAAGGATTTCAGTCATGTTCCCATGGTAGATCTTTGAACTATAATGAAGCTTAAAATCACAAAGGAATGCTGCAGAGTTAAAACACAGAACTCAAAAGTTTGAAAAGCTCTGAACTGAAAAAAAGTGTTTTAACTACTAATAATATTTTAAACATTGATAAACTCTTTAAATTAGGATTAAGAGATTGGTGCGCTTAATTCTCAAAAAATTCCATGTTAAAGGTCTGTATCTTATTCTGCTGCAGTGTAAAGGCACAACCCTGGGAGATCTTTACATGTGCTGAAGGCAGCAGCGTAGTGAAGATGCTCTGGAATCATCTTGAAGATAAACAGCACAGAGGGTGGGAGGAGGGAGGCTGGAGGAGAGTCCACGGCACAGTGAGAAGGCTGCTCGTGTCTTTCAGACATGAGATGAGCGATGCTGAAGCCACAGCAACAGCCACTATAAAGGCAGCTTCACAAAAACACTACGAGTGCACTAGTTTCTGTACAAGCTTGAGAAAAAGTGGTGCCCGTTCCTCTGGGAACACCCAGCTCTGGTACGCTGGCTGAACACACATGCCAATTTTTGCTGCGGTCCCTGTTAATCACCAGCCGTATTACTGTGCATCTACCACTCTCAGTTTGCTGGCTGAATGAAAATTATCCCTGGTTTTGATTATTTCTCATTTGATTGAGCCTAGTTAGGCAAATTAGGAATTAAAGCAGAAGGACAGCTACTGTAGTGCTTAATGTTGCTTCAAACCGCAAATATATCTAAAGGAAACAAAAAGAAAATAATATTTCCTTGTACAACAGATTCTGCTAAAAAAGAGATATACTTGAGAGGCTGAAATAAATACCCATGATCACTTACAGAGCTCATTCTTCTTCTTAGACAAAAACTGTAAATATTAAAAAGGACGAAAAATCTGCCAAGCCATTTGCAGCTATTTGAAACACAGGGTAACAGAATTAAATAAACGCTGAAAGACCTGGAACACAGTTAAGTATAGACCATGAGGCTAATTGTGGATCTTGAGTTAATTACTTTCCACTGATACGTTTTCTCAATGGTCTTTTACATGAGTTTTTTTCTTTCCTCAGTCTGAACCCCAAGGCAATTCAGTGTGCTAGCCTCCAAACTCTGGGTGATTCATTGTGTACTTCTGCCTTAGGATTTTTAGTTCATGCGGAGAAAGCCAGGCTTTCACATCAAGTTGATGTTAATGTGCACTGACAAAGCAACAGTAAAGGAGCTTCGTGTTTGTCACAACGTGCACTCTTTAATTTAGTAATTGCTTTATACTGATATGCAAATAATGACACATTTCCCAAATTTCCAGTTCCTCAGCAATGCTTTCACTAATTACTCAGTGGTTAAAACTTATGCATGTAAATTGGTTCAGTGAGTTTATTAATAAGTACACCTGTGTGAACTGATCTATAAAACACACATGCCTGGGAACAGGTCATAACTCACGGTAAATTCCTGAAGGTCTCAGGAACCAAAAAGAAATATTCTCTCACTAAAACAAGATCTATTACAACTAACAGAGTTATTCATAGAAAAACTGGGATTCCAAACCTTTCCTAAGCTAAAGAGAGACTGCCTTTGGGTGACAACAAATATCAGGAGTCAAAGCATTCATCCATTTTATTTTGCCAAATGAGAGGAGGATCAAGGTAAAGAAAAGAAAAGGTCAGTAAAAAAAAAAAAAGGACAAGAATACCTCTAGCACCTGAAAACATGGGAAACACCGACGTCCACTCATCCACCAGTTCTCTGTGGACCACCACATGCTCTGCATCTGCTTGGGGTATTTTGTGGTACTGCTTGCTCTTACTTTTGATACACTAACATGAAAAATTCAGCTGCACTTAACATGGATTCAGGCTCATATCAACTGCAAAAACACTAAACACAGTTAAACTGTCTTCCTGTATTTCCTTTCCTCAAAGTTGTCCTGTTTCATTTGCTGCCTTCTATGTTGAAATACAGTATCTGTTAGGTTTCCAGTATTTTCTTTAAGTAACTACATAATTGCCATATAATAGTGTATAATAATTGTTTCTACTAAGTCTGATCCCAACTAATTTATTGTTTGCTATTCAGAAGAGACACAAAACTATTTACAGATTTTTAAGGTCAGAAACAAGTGAAATAATAAACAACAGTATAAACTAACTAACAATTCATCCAGACAACATATTCAAGATATTCACAGATACACCTTGGGAACTGTTTTGCATTCACAAAGAGTATCATCCAAACTTGGCACAATTCTGGTCTGTGGTGGGATGCCATTTACTTCACAACATTGTACAACGGTTTGGATGGCAAACAGAAAAGTGCCTGGATATGTTTCCAGAACTATATAATTCCTTGGCAGCGTTCAGGCAGTTGTGCTGGCAGCACTCCTTCCAGCCAACAGTTCAAACACTGATAGGCTTTTTATGCTGCCTCTTCTTGGATATCACTTTTCCAGGGACGAGATTTTTGCAATGTTAGCTCTTGAAAACATGCTGTTACTGACTTCTAAAAATGAGCTTCTAAAAAGGATGGTTGTTTCTTATTTTCTGTTTCCCTTACCTGGAATGTACATCTTCTAGCGAAGTTCTGCTCTGCTTATATAGTGGAGTTTCATCACAGAGAAACAAGCGCCACTGTGATAATCCTCCAGGAGTAATGCAATTACCACTTATCAAACAGGTGTCTGCTGTATTCCAAGGAGATTATCACTTCCTATTCTGCTCTCAGAGAGCACAGAATAAAAGAGAAGCTGCTACTATTAAATGACTGAGGAGAAAGAGTCTTTGATAATAGCTCTTGCCAGCTTCTCTCAGCAGGGCATGAAGTAAATGTAGTCCTTCTGTAACATCTTGGCATTAAAATGAATATTTTGGTTTCTGCAAGGTGAGCTAAAGCACCTAAATAAGACCACTCCTGTTAACTCAATCTGAAGCATCTCTCTCTGTCTCTCTTCATGGAGTATTCCAAGAATCTCAGCACCTCCTGCCTTATGCCAAACCGTGCCTT
>VZRE01012153.1:312656-355343 GCA_013396775.1 Cephalopterus ornatus
AGAAAACCTGAATCCTTTTAATTACACTCTGTGTTTGACACGCACTCTGACTAGCAAGTGAAAGCTCTGGTCTGGATAGGAGTCCAGCACATGAACTTGGATATGCTACTTGCCTTTTTTCTGGTATATGGAGATTTTCCTTAGGCCCTCCATGACACTGTAAAAAAGCTCCATGTGGATCTGGTCTTCTAAAGAAAGGCTCTGTACTTTTGGGGACTCTGTACTTTTGCCTCAGCAAAACCAGCAATGCTGTGGTTATGAAAACATCAGATAATACATGTGGTCAATTGCACTTCCCTCTAAATACACTTCTTTGAAGCCTCTTTCTTCCCAAAAAGATAACAGGTTAAGAGAAGCACCTGCTCTCAAAGATGAAATTTCTCTTTGATCAGCGACAATAAACTGGCCCACCAGAACAGTCATAGAACAGACTCACCTACTTCCAATACACCTGTGTATGTCCAAATTAATCTCCCTGCTCTTCCCTTTCAGAAATATGAAAACAGCCTTAAAATTCTATGATTTTATTGACCATTTAAATTAATGCATGAAATGAGTTATAAAAGCTAGAACCCTTTTCATGGGCACTAAGAGAGGTGATCTTAATTTTCCCAGACTTCTGAGATTACAGCTACTGCCATCCCACTATCCTTACATCAAACAGAAGCACTGAGGGTTTAAAAATATTGTGAAGGAACGACTGTAACCTCCTTGGGTTTTCTGGAGAAAGAACATGATAATTCATGCACAAAAAACATCCAAGCAAGCCATAAGTCAAAGTCAAAACATTATCTAAACCAAACACATTCAGAAACTGTTTATTAAATTACTCAGTTACTTTTATATTTCTTAATGATTAGTAATTTGCTGCTACATAGATTACCATTAATTGTCTGAAAACTTCTGTTACTAAATTGGGATTATAGTAGAAATGTTAAATTGAAACTCCACCATACTTCTGAACCCATACAACAAAACAGATTTCAAGTATTTCTCTATGTATGTAAAATAAAAGGATACTGCCAGATTCACTCTGCTACTGTACTGCAAGTCACTGATGAGAACCATAGAAGGAAAGTAACACACAAAGTAATTAACAATACAGACAATCCAAATTATAATTATGATATTCTCACACAGAAAAAAATAGTTGAGTATTTTTTAATGAGGTATGTATTTTAATTTAAATATAGCCAATTTTACGCTTCTGATTAGTAGGTACTTTCTCTGTCAGAACTATTCATTCTTTAGTCATATCAATTCCACAGGGAAGACTCCAAATGATGCAGTAAACGCAGACATGGCATCCATTACAATTAAACAGCCAGCATATGTAAACCTCACAACTTGTTTTCATATCACAATGACAGCATGTGGTAATGAACTTTCTGTTCAGAACTGTAAGACCTGGAAAGGGAAAGAAATATATACTCCCAAATACTAATTACTCAGATGCTTAATACCCAACCTCTTCAAAAATCTGGAGATCAGCCAAGAAGTGTCATAAATGGTTTCACTTTGTACCAGAACATTATTTATCAGCATTCTTAATTTTTATCTGTGCAGACACTGTGCTTAGTACTTAGCAACGAAATGGCTAAATATAACAGCAGTGCTAATTAGATCATACATAAGCATTTGAGATTTTTGATTATAGCCCAGAATTCTCTAATAAATTCAGCTAAGGAACATCAACCACATCTGCCAGAGCCATCACAGAATGGAAGGCAGTCATGCTCACAAGAGATGACGCAGAACCTGAACATGTCAGTGCCAACATACGTGTCCCACCTGAAATGTGACTGTTCAGCAGTACAGCTGAGTACCTTGTCAGTATAGACCTACTTCTGCCTGAACAAATACCCAACGGCTTATCTATGCAACGAGGAAGTAGAGTTACTTCTCCTGAAATGAGGATACAAGGTCTTGACCAACCGTACCGTTTTGGGAACAAAGCGCTAAGGGCAGCGGGCGCAAGGAAGGATGTTCCTCTGTACAGGCTCTGTGTGCAAGGGCACAGCTGCAACACTGCTTCATCTTCTGGCTTTGTCTCTCTCCCCCTTCCCACCCTCAAACCTCATCCTAAAACTTTTACATCTTTTTAATGCAGGAATATATTTCATTTTGACATGCTCACTGTCGTTACTTAGGAAGAAGCAGCATTTCTCATTGCTGCGCCAAACTTAAAACAATGAACCAATTAAGAAAAAAAATCTTTAGCTTAAATACCAAGAACAAAAGCAGCACAAAAGCAACCTCTCTCCTTCTTCTTGTATTGGGCGTTGTTCTGTGCTACCAAAAAACCAACAGAAATGTCACAGACAACAACTCATTCTACTGAAATAAAAACAGTGACCTCATGGGGAAAAAAGGTTTTACCTCAAATATACCTGTGTAAAGCTAATATCCAAAAAGTCACCTGTACTTATATAAATAAAATCCCAATGCTTCCATGTAAAAACTGTAACTAAAACACCACTTATGACTGATCCCAGATTTTTTTTTTTCAATGCACACATACTTGAAAGTTGCTCATTCCACTTGACAATAGTGGTAATAACCAGTGGAAGTCTACAAGTTCAGCCAACACAGCAAAAAGAAATGGAACACACTTCAGAAATTTTAGTATATTATTCTTGCATGGTTCTCATTTTACAAGCTCTGAAATGTTAAGGTTGTTACAAAAGCCAAAATAAAAACTGAGAACAAACTGTGAATGAATTTGATTTAAATAAAATTATTTTTTTTTATTTTCTACGATAATCTTCAAGACTTCACTGTATCAGTTGATGATATAAACACAATAGATAAATTAAGTCTTTGATTGTATTGAAGTTTTACTTATGTAAACTCAAAAAAAAAATGTTTTAAAACTCATACATTCACTTTGTTTGCACTTTAATAAGCAGAACAGATATAATTTGTAGTGTTAAAATTATTCGGGCGCAATAAAAGCTAAAAACATGTCCTCGCTGAACGGTGAAACAAGATTTCCACGGCCTATGTACGCCTTGTTTCCCACAATCAAACTGTCACAGCATGAAAACATTCTCCTGCATGTGGAGGTTTTGATACCCATTTCCCTGGTGAAAGTGTGCAAAAGGATCTGAAAGAGTTATTGACAATTCATACAGTATCCCATATTCCATTAGATAGTACGAGCAGAGAACATATCCTAACTCTAAAGGGAGACGAAGCAACAATGTTTTAAATTACTATTGACTCCACTAAATTTCCTGATAATGTCAGAAGACTGTAGTCTGTCAGGTTCATAAGAGACTCAAGATGATACAGGAATCCAATTATGCCAAGTCTATTTAGTTGTCCTGTTTGCTAAGCCAAAGGTTAACGAGAACTGCACTGAAAAAACCTCCCGTGGTATTACAAAGTATTTCTTATGCTGCATAACATGCAAATGAAAAAGTATTTTAATCAAGTCTTTCTTTAACTCCTTAATTGCAATGGGGCACTATACTACAATACAGCAAATTAAAAACTCATGACGGAAAAACTGATTTTAAAAATTTGCCACTGAACTCAAGAGATCATCACTAATTACACTAAAGTAATTATTACTGAATATTTCTAATTTGCTAACGAAAAACATTCAGATCACAGAACCACAGATAGGCGTTGCTAACATTAAATCTTTATAAATAGTAAGCTGTGGCCTCTAATTTTAGTGAGAAATTAATTATATTTTTGTTGGCAACACATTCAAATCTGTTTACACAGCTGACAAGCTCCAGCTCCACCAGACTCGCAGTGAGCTTTGAGGACTCCTCTGCTTCAGAGCAGATGACTCAACATTCACCAATTTCATTAAACATGAAAAGGGGAAAGATTCACCTGCAACAATGTCGCTTGTAAAAACAGACTTAAAACAGATTTAGGAGTTTTACATACGTGAGGTATCCTATTCAAAAGAAAGGGGAGGTAAAAACACGTGAAAACCGAACAGCTGTGGGAAAGCAGATTAGAAGTGTTGAGTTTCCAATTCTTTTTTGGGCTAATGTAAACTAATAAAATGTTAAAATGGATCCAAGTTTCAAAGACTGTAATTACCACATGACACCATTCTGTTATTTCAGATATTGCATCTATCAGCCCAGATAGGCTCTTGATTACATGGGCAGAGATTTACCCACCTTTCTCAACTACTGTTTCTGCAAACACTACCACAGATATGTTTAACAAGTATATCAGAAATCCAGACAGTCGTCGCTTTTTTTTTTTAATTGGCTTAAATCTTTTACCCAGAGCAAAAAAAGCAGCAGCCATATTCAAACAGCAATTCTCCTTTGACAAAAAGAGAGTAGAAACAAACAGGAGAGTAATGCATCAAAGATAACGGCAATATTTATAGGAAGCAATCCCCAATTGCATTTTCACTTTGCAGAACACTCAGGTTCAACCGCTCAACCTATCGTTTATATGAATGATTTTATAAAAATAAAAAAACTTTACACGTTTTTCTCAGGCCACAAAATCTACATACAACATAACTATATAAGAATTTCAGCCTCTTCGGCATTTTTTAGTGGATTAGTTTATTTTGTTTTTTTCTAAATAAAGGCAGACCTCACTAGCTGGCATTGGGAACATACCACCATAAGAAAATTATCTGAGCAAAACTGAAAGAGGTGCTGTAAAACTATGCAAGGAAGCAAGTGCAGTATTTAATGGAATTCTGCGGATAAGTCCCACAATTTCATGAATTTGTAGGCAATTCACAGCCAGTGGATTCTGTCAGCAACAGTGACTCTCCACTGATTTTAGCAGGAAAACCTCCTGCTTTGAAGCCAGGATCAAGCATATACATGGTGAACTAACCTGATAAAATATCTAGATGTGCATGCAGAGTACACATAAAACCCAGGACTTTTTCCCTGAAGTTTAATCACTGCAATAGACTTCTTCAACTTCCAAAATGCTGTGCAGCTTTGCTTCAGTCTAGAACACATCTCCTTGTTTAAAACACGCACTGAATCTGATACACATGAACAATTTCCATGTACTTCTGTAATCCAAATCTTCAGTAGTTGTATCTTTCAAGACAAAGCTCTGAAGTGTGTATAATGTTAAGCTACTGCATGTGAGAGTAAAAGCTACTGAGTGACCCCCACCAAAAATCCAAGTAAAATCAGCTATTTGCAGGAAGAAATGAAACGAGAACCAAAGGTACTCACTGAGTCGTCTGTGGCAGAAGGCGGCCAGCCTTCCCACAACTGGTGACGGACAGGGATACTGGTCAGGTCATACACATTCCGCTTCACCTGGTAAAAAAAAAAAAGAAAAAAAAAGAAAAATAATTAATCAGAATTTGCTGTAGCAAAAAGCAATACAGGCAAACCGCATGGTTTTCAACATAACCCATCTTTTTTATTTGTAGTTTTTTCTAATTATTATAAAACTGGTTCCTTCAACATTGTAAGGTTCAGATCTGGTCCACAGGTTTACACACAATACTGCCAAAAGCAATCGAAAAAACTATGTTACAGTTGTCAGCAGAAAAAGATATGAGCTAGCACCCTGCTTGCAGTCTAGTGTACTTACCTTAACGACTTTTTCTGAACAGAAAAGTAGTTTACAAAAATCAGGAAGAAAGCTGAAATTTGTAAAAATGGTAAATACTAACATAATCCATACAGATAAGGGTTTCATATTCAAGAAATCAATAAAAGATGATTCTAAATTACCGTTCTCAGGAAGATCATACAATAAAGCAAAAACATTTGATATAATTTGATCCTGCCTATTAATCAGTACTTGCCATAGCTTCAGCACTGAAGCACAGTTGAGGTTTGACTCCACAGTAAGGTAATACAAACATATGGAATGTACATACATTCCCTCAAAATTTGCCATTTCTTTTTAGTACAGGATGTATACGAAACATCTGGCAGTACACATTCATCCACAAATGTGTTTGCACAATGAAAGAGCACCAAAACTTTATCTGGATTGTCTTTGGAGTGAACTGCTGCATTTCAAATTTTGCACACCAATAAATGGATGAAGAATACTTGTGCAGACATTAAGTGGTGAAATAATTGTTCTAATCATTGTAAAGATCCTAAGGAGAGTGAGGGATGAGGCCGAGATTTTCACACATACTCTTGCTCATAAATATTGATTTGGGCAACATTCTTCAAAAGACTCTTCAGTGGCTGTAAGTTTGCCAACAGATACATACAACTGAAAACATATCAAGACCAAACACAAAGTACAGTGCCTCTTACTGTATTTTCAGATCTTCCATTCAATTACTGCTGCTCATTCTCACTACTTTTAGTAGAAGTATTTAATACTAATAAAGTGCCCCTTAGAAAAAACTGTAAATAACTGTCGCACATTTCTGGATAGATTTATTACATAGACTATGCAGATAATAATTTGAATACTCTCAACTTAAAGCTTTATTACTATAAATATTCTGCACAAATAAGTGGAAAAGCCCTTCAGTTTATTATCCAAGAGTAAGATACAATACTTTCAACTCTTGAGTCTGTATCTCACTAAAGGATGAAAGTCAGACCATGTGGGTTCCTTACCTGGACATTTCAGTATCATAACATATATTTGGGTTTGAATTTCAGCTCAGCTTTACATTCATTGCATGTTTTAGAATCCCTAAGATATCTCTCTATTTTTTCTAAAACTGGTAAATTGGTAACACGATACCCTTTATGCTAATATTGGTTTTGTTCAGCAATTTTCACAGGGAGACTGACCTGGTAGCTATGCTTCAATTAAAAAAAAAATTACATCTATACTTTAACTTAAAAAAAAAAAAATTAAAAGTGGGCTTAGTTTTAGTGCTTCCTCTTAGTATCCTTTAGAGCTTAGTATCAAGGTAGAGCTGTTACTCTGTACTGACCCCACAACAGCCCATCAAAATGTAGCGATCCTGATCCGTGATCACAAGAATATGCTTTTTGCTGGTTTAGTTTTCTTGCATTAAAAACCAGGATAAACTGTCCCTGTGAGATATTTATTGTCCAGTTATACATCAGAAAGTCTTATTAATATTACTTTCACCATATAAAACTCTAAAAGGAGCTATTTCTCAATAACAAGTGAAACTTATTTACAGAAACACGGGATCAATGGGACTGCATAATACTGTTTTCCAAAAGCCTTCAGACGTAAAAATAAATAACTCGGAAGTCACATTCCTCAGATTCCCTTTTAATTCCAAAGTACAACAGAAAGGCATTATGAAAAAAACAGTATTTCCCTTCTTTCATTAACTCATCTGTAACTGCACTGAATTCAATAACATTCCTCTGCTATTCTAAGCTTGAAAGGCATGCTCAGGGTAAAGTGTTATGTTGGTATAAAGCACAATGCCAGACTGATGTGCTGGACAAAAGTGATCAAAGTTGAAGTAATTTTAGCCAATGCACAAGTATTCTGCTGCATTATTCTACCAGAATGACATCTGTTGAGCAACTCGTCGCAGAATAAACCAGTTGTTATAGACAGGCCTGGCTGGGTAGAGGACCATGTAAGACTGATTAGAGTAATGTTTGATTAAACAAACTGCTTGAGTTAAGATCATAACTGGATTTGGAATTCATGCCAAAGCAGTCCTCTTTCAAACAGCAAGCCACAGTCAATTATTTAAGATAAAATAAACTTGCTCTTAAATAACTATTTAATTTTAGGTTTGTTTGATAATTAGAGCACTATTACGAAAGCAGACTGTAAAATGTTTTAGAGATTAGAATATTTACCAATTGAGTACACAAAACCCCTTCTCTTCAATAACTGACTTAATTTCAGCCTGAAGTTAAAAATTCCATAAGGAGGAAAAAGTTCTAAAGATTCATGTAAAGCAGATCCATAAACTGCTCCTTCACTGGTCCAATGACACAAAAATCTACAGCCACACTCTTCATGCAACTGAAAAAAAAGTTAGCATAGTAAATGGACAAAATCTGCGTTAAGGCTTTTACTTATAAATTGCCTTGGCGATAGGAGGACCAAAATCTTTCTGAATTCGTGTAAAGCAAACTCTAAGTTGTAGTGCCATCCACTGAGCTACATTTATTGGCAAACTTTTTGGTCCCCCACCTTTGATCAGCTTCAAATACGAATTGGTGGCATTGTCTTTGTGCAGTCCAGAATTTCTTTTCATAATGTTCAGATGCCATGGTGACTGGCACATTACTATGGCAGCCACCCTTCAGATTATCATCTCCAGAATATATGAGATCACTTAAAAACAAATTAAAGGCACATCTATTTGGTTTCACAACTCAGCTGTGAACAGTATCAATACAACCATTTAAACTAAAAAAAGACCCCTATATATTTCAGATGAAGTTTTACTTGGAAAATCATAGTTCCTGCAGAATGCCCTGCCTTGCAGCTACACAGTGATGCTGGAAAAACACATGAAGTTTTACCTTCTGGTCATTTTCACTGCTGTTGAAGGGAGTTAAAATATTAAAGAAGGTTTAACATTTGAAGAAAACCCCTATGTCAAAGTAGCCAACACACAGAAAACTTCCCAGACAGAGGCGGTGTTACTTTCTTATCTATCACTGGTTCCTTTAAGCAGATGAGTAGGTTGCTTTAAAAGTAAGGTTAAACACAAAAGATACGCTTAATTTGTAGATATGAAGTTAATGCAACATTCAAAGTCCTTCCACGTTCATATTAGTAAGGATAAAATGAAGCAAAATGCATCACAGGGCAAAAAGTCTCTACCAGGTAATGTGACGATAAGGACCTTCTGGTGATTTTACTTAGCAAGAATAAGCAGCTATTTTCTTACATCTGAATTAGGAAAATCTGAAATCTATCGTCAAAAAAAAAAAAATCTAACACTTACTAAATAATTTTAAAACATTAAATTTATGCTGAATCATCAAAGAACTGCCATGCCTGAATCTGTATCTTTGAATCACAACAAATCACAACACAGTTTAACAGTACTTTCCCCCAGGCTGTTTTCTGCTTATGCAGGTACAAAGTTAATTGAAATAATGTAGATAATGAACTTTTGTTAGTCTTATTATTAAATATAATTTATGCAAAGCTGTAAATTGGCTGAGATGCTAAAGACTGTTCCAGGCACATAGGCAGCATGAAAGACAGTGCAAAAATGAGTGCATGAAAGGCAGACAAAAGGAGCAATAAAGTCAGAGGACTGTGAGGAATGTGGAATGTGAGTTGGGGGACGCAGGGAAATGAGATCAGATGCAGACAGACCGAGGTTTCACAGGGCACTGATAGTACAGCGAGAATCTTGACTTTGACATTGTAACAGAGAAGAGGCCAAGACAAGCAACCAAAACTTTCAGGAGACAGCAACGATACAGATGGGGCAATGACAGAAAGAAGTGCAAAGTAAGCAGAGCATTTTGGTGAAGAAAGATGGAAAGAAAGGAGGCAAACCCAGCTAAAGTGATAGGCTTCAAGATTATAGAGGAAAGCCTTTAACATCTCTGCCAGGCAAAATTCCACCGACAGATAGCACAGGGTACTGGGAATCTGGCAGCAATGCATGGGAAGCAGGGACAGAATCTACCAAGTTTTTGACCACAGAGAACTGTCAAAGGTGATAAAATGGTGAATTTGAAAGGACAGCAATGTTATCAATAGCCATGAACAAAAAGATAGGTCAGATTAAAGGGTAATTTCACTTAACTATGGACTAACAAGCATTATTATAAATACAGAGACGTAAAAGCATAGAGAAAGACTTTTTGAATCAGCATCTCTGCCACAACCTACTGCAACAGATTTGGTCCATAGTAATAGAAAAGGACAGGACACAAACTGAAGATGTTAGGAGACAAAACGACAAATTGAATTAAGTGATCCATACTTAAAATTTTTTCACTGTAGAGGAAAAGTATTTTGCATTTTATCAGGAAAAGGATATCAATAAATCAACCAAAAAAAATGAATTTCTTAGCTTTAAAAAGTGAGATGTGCAGTAATTTTTAGCCAACAACCCACAGGTGGGATATATTCATATCGGGTAATGTAATGTACTGTGTGCACCACCCCTGACATCAGCCCCCAAACCAGAACTCTCAGAGTACTTTACCTAAGACTCCTTTGAGGAGTATAAATCTGCTCCACTCACAATTTTGTTTGCATTCTTTTATTTCCAATACATAATACAAAAAACTATACTAAAAAATAAAAAATGACAGTTATTTAAATAATCAAATTTGTAGTGTAAACTTGACTTTAGAAATAATAATGCAGTTCTAAAGACATAAATGATAAGCTGCCTCTCCTTCTAGCAGCTGACTGAAGTTTAAACTATGGAATGCTTTCAATTAGTGAATTAAGATGTCATCATTGGGCTATTTTTAAATAGCAGCATCTGCCTCTGACGAATTTTATACCACCGAAACTCTCTAAGGAAGACTCTCTATGCTATTTACATTTACACGTACTCAATTCACTCTGTTGTAATCTAAAGGAAAAAAATAGACTTCTAATGTAAATATTTAAAATCTATATACTGAATGGAAAAGAAAACCTCACCTGCCCAAGCCTACCAGCCAAACGTCAGTTGTGATTCAGCACTTTTATGAAATGCATAGGAACTCAATTGTGTGCTTTATAATACATTCTCTAATTAAGTTTTTTATTTCATAGCTCTTCCTCTAAATTACTATTCTTGCTTTTAATACCTCTGAAAATATTCTGGTCTTTATTTACTAAGTTTTCTCCTTTAGTAGGCTAAATCTTTGAAACCTTGTTTCTTGCTTAATGCAGAATAAATTCTAAGACTATACATTTTAATTCAATATCTGAAATACATTACTTACTTATTCTATTATGACAAGTAAAACTGAAACAAATAAAAGCAACAAAATGTGTACACTTCCTCAAAGTAGTATTCTCTTCCCTCTGATTAGGACTGTTTCATTTTCAAATTAAAAACAATATGCAATTTCAAACCTTCCTAAATGGCCCTAAGAGAACCTGAATGTCTACTGTACCTCAGCCACATACAAAGCAGAATTCATCAGTGAGTTACAACACACAGAGAAAAAAAAAAAAAATCAATAGAAAATTTTCTGCTAAGTTTTTGTGTACCATTTTCCTGCAACTAAACACATTTTACGTACTGAAACGCATCCAACTTTCACTTCAGTGTGTACGGAAAAGTGTTCAAACCCAAATAAACCCAGTTTAAACTACTGTTAAAAATGGGTTGTATCGCACTGTAGCACTCAGTTAAGTAAATCTTGTGCCAGTATCTTTGTAATGAAGACATTAGAAACCTTTGTGAAATCGTTCAAATTAACTTAGCCCTGGCAAGTAATGTGTGATTTTTTGTGACACTGCTGATACGAATTCAAACCAAGACTAGATATTAAACACTGAGCAAAAGTCAGCAAATACATTTTTTTTTGTTTCCAACTCTTTCATTTCAATATCTAGAAAACAGATTGAAGTACACAAATTTTGCCTCTTATGGTTGGAAAGGTGGAGTAAAAATGTCACATATCTAGGGATTAAATGAATACTTTAATGTAAACACTATGATCAATTTGAGAGATGAGGCAAGGAGAAACAGGGAACTACTTTGAAAGGTTAAGTGGCTGGATAAGTAAATACAAAGTTAATGTATTACTATGCTGTTATTTATTTTTAAATGATGGAGGGAGGAAAACTTTCAGGCGAAAGAATCCATAAGCAGACAATAACTTCAACAGCGAGATGATTCACCATAATACTTTAGTAAAAAACAGCTTTTTTAGGACAATTAGGTACTAAATATAAGGGACCAGCACCACTTCCAGAAAGGCATACGGATTCTTTACTCCCCAGCTAAACACTTACAGCCTCATTCCCCAAGATTTACACCCATCATAGTGAGTCATCAAACAAAATTCAAAAAAAACAACCACCATTACTTTCACTTCACTTCTGTAAATTCTTGAGGACTACGGCTAGTCTGAATTACTTATGTGAAATACTACTGGCAAACTTTAAATGTTTAAAAATAAACTGCTTTTTTCCCAAGCTATTTGGCTGTGTTCTGTCCTCGTGTTCTACAGCTGAGACCCACCTTCCAAGACTCATCCTACTCGCTCTACAGCCTCACTGAGCAACTCTATTTCTGAGCTGTAACACTTAATCAAATCATTAAGAAATTTTTCTCAACTAGAAGTTTTTATCAGAAGCTCAACCAGTTTGGGAATCATCAGATTATTTAAAAATTCATTAAATGTAATGACACTTAAGATTCATTACATTTCATAAATGCTTGCGAAGAAGCCTTTGGCAGTTTCCTTTTAGCAATAGAAATAACATTGTGAATAAATTACTTTCATAGATTTCACAATTATTCATACTTCATTATCCTGTGCTTCATTCATTAGATCTCCGATTTTAAAGCAATCCTTCTTGGATGTCATTTGACCTTTTTTAATGGACTGCACCAAGTGTGTATCTTAACACTACAACCCACAATCAAATGGACCATTGGGTAATAATAGCATATTTTTGTGGTTGAAACTTGCAAATTTTGAAACAGAAAAAAAAAGCAAGGCTACAATAAAAATATTTAATATATAAATAAAAGCAAACTCTACTGAATCTTCTGACGTGAACTTCTGATTGCCTCATGCATTATATATATATATTTTTTAATTCTGTGAAATAAAGAAATCTCTTTGCTGATCTCCACCTTTAAATCCGTAAAATTACCTATCCTAGAACAGCATTATTGCTAATTCAAGTTACAATTTTGTGAACTTGATGCAGAAGTTACTGGTTGCTGCTATATGGCCTGCACTGCACAAAGGTTCAGCCCACATAATTATTATTATTCATTGCTTGTAGTGCCTAGGAGACCTAATTGTGATAATCCCCTCTGAATTTAAAACTGCATGACCCTTTGAATTTTTTAATAGAAGGTTAAAAGAAGAAACAAATTCCTATAGAAGAAGAAGGGAAAACACATTCTTAAGAAATTGAGGCAAGAGACACGAGTATTTGAAAAAAGAAAAAAAAAAAGGAAAAAACAACCCACAGGAAAAAAATCATTTTAGCAGCGCACAAGCATGAGGTTGAAATGGGGTATGAAAGAATTAGAGTGTGAGCTGGCTGTGACATTAGAGATTGAAAGGAAGATGTGATTAGGGTTAAAAGAGATCAAACAACAAAGACTTACTGCCAAAACAATTTTACGAATTTATTTGAAAATGCCTTAAAGACTTCTACTAACAAAATAAAACCAGTGATAATACTTGAAGTTTGCTTGTTTTCTTGTTCTACATACAGTGCACTGACACAGAAAAAATACATTTGGAAGTCCTAGTTTGTTTTTCCATTCAGTAGGAATGGCCATTTGAGAAAATATACTTATTAGTATCCTAAATGACAAAACACTGCTCTGTGGAAACTTCTGACTGATCTCTCTGCACATTATGAAACACAACGTGCAACTGCTACTCAGTCATCTACTGCCAGATCACTATGAACAGGCAACTACTTTTTTGACAAAACATTCAGCTGCAATATGAAGGGTAAATACAGTTTCTAATATTTTTACTCCCAAAGTCCCAATTCCAGTTGATTTTACAATCTGAAATTTTGATAAATTGTCAAATATCTGCTATTTTCCTTCCATTAAAAATTAACATTTTAGGACCTTTTAAATATAGTGAGACAAACTCTGGAAGACTACACTTGCACGAGATCCTGCATCTGGCAGGAAGAAGGAGATCTTAGTTTCACTACAGAAAACATTACTTTTAGTTACCACATTCCAGAAGATTTCAGAGTGCTTCACAAAGCATGACAGAAAAATTCTGTGAAGTCCAGAGGGTTATTTTGGACTCTGCTGCAGCCCAGGGCTGTAACAGAGCTGAAGCTAGACAGGTAAAACAACATGTAATCTGAATTAAGGTATCTCTAGGAGTAAGCATGAAAAGCTGATATGGAAAACATCAAATTAGAAAAGAGCTTTTAAGATCAGTTCTGTGATCTCTGGAGCCAAACTAAAGAAAACCATATGAAAAGCACTAGTTGAAACAGCTGGTCTACTAAGTGCAACAGAGGACTGCACCAGGGTAACAGTTTGTGTCTGGGTTAACCTGATGAAAGATCATCAGGAGTCAAGGGACAAGTCTTTTCATATGGATTCCATACTTAGCAGACTTAATAGATAGTCCTAATAAATCATCTCAGAGATTAAATCAGTAAATTGGAGGAAAATGTTGACACTGATCATGAAGTTAAGTACATGACCGAGACTTGGATCCAAGCTATTTAAAACTGGTATGAAAACACAATTTAAACTATGAAATACATATTCTGTCCATCCTAACATCTGTCAGACTTACCAAAAGTTATTGTCACTACTGGAACTAAGGCTGGGAAGTAAGAAAAAATGTGCATGGCAGTTACACAGCCTTGGTCCCGCCTTGTCCTCATCACTTGTGCATATACTCAGACCACTGCATAAATCAGTGCAATTTTGCAGCTCCTCAATCTGTTTCACTTCCTCTGTCAGAAATCAGTGACTAAAACTGCTGTTCAGCAATACACTTGCCTGTTATCTTGTATTGGCTGTGTCATTTCCTTTCTAAGGAACTAGTTGTCTTAAGTTATAGTACAGTGACTACTGTGGACATAGTCAGGCTTCCACTCATAAGGACAGTAAAGATTATTTCTAGGGTCTGAATTATCACTAGAAGTGAAAGAGATAGCCAGTGTGACTCTTGCAGTGGAAAGGAGATTTGTTACATTTTCATGGCTCTCATGTTCTGAGCAAAAGAAAATTTTAGACAAATTTAATTGAAATCAAACACCCTCATCTTCATTTAAAAAGTAACCGGTTTGCAACAGCCCAAGCATGATAAATACATACACTGGTCTTTCATCACTTCCCCACCTGGCAATTTTCAAGAGTTTCAAAAGTAATCACTCGTATCTAGTAAGGAGAAGAATGGAAGTTAAATGCCCAATTCTTGCTGCATTTAATCATGGTAAAGGGCACCATTTGTATTCATACGGGGGAAAGGAAAAAGAAAAAAAGAGGAAAAAAAAAGGAAAAAAAAAGAAAAAACAAAACCCTTCCCCCCTTGAAATTTTCTTTTCAGTTTGGTCCTATCATCTTCCCCAAATATCATCTTATGATTCCAAGAAATATGCTCCCTAACACATTTCATTGATTAACAGTGTCTTCCTCCACTCCTACCCAAACATGTTTCAGAATAGAACCTGATTCAATTTTAGCCTTAGAAAATGCATAAAGCACACGTGCTTCAGAGCAATCCTTATTTTAAGTGATAATCCCACCAATTTTGGTCTAAGAAACAGAACATCACAAAATCAGTATTTTGTCATGTATTTTTACTGTCTCTAGACAATCAATAAAATACACTTTTGTGAGAGAGCCTATTTTATTGCTACTAGAGACAATATGAAACCTATTCAAATTTTTGTAAATTGTCAATAATTAAGAAATATTTGCAAATTTATATATGATATGAAAAATTAGTTCAATCTAGAGGAATTTCACGAAGCAAAGCACCACAGTCATGCAGAGAGCTGTGCAGCCCTTTCATACAAAGAAGTCCTCAATACCTCTAACTTCAATGTTTTACTTCCCTTTTCCCACCACTTTTAGACTTAAAGGTCACAGCAAGCCTGCTGCTTAGTGAAGAGAGATGGGTAGACTCACTCTGCAGCCCCTTTTTTCCCAGGCCCAGGCAACAAGGTCCATCTAAAATGGAAGATGAGCCACAGATATAAAAGGTTTTGTACATTATATTAATTACCCAAAGCAAAAATTATGTGCAAAGTGCATTTTCTCTAAAGACTCGCTGGTATCATCACCACACAAAAGAGAATATGGGTCTTCCAGAAACCCACCAATAACTCAACTGCTGCCTTTCCTGGTTCACCTGGGTTATTGGAATCAGGTAGTTGGCAGACTCTTACATGTGAAAACTCTGTAGGAACTCTAAAGTAAACTGTGATATCTTTTGTCAGTCATTGTAAGTATGAATTTAGTAAATTATTTGACGTGGTTGACTTTGAAGAGATAATCTATTCATGTTATTCTGAATTCAAGTTAAAATAAACTAAAAACCAAGGTTTATTGAGCTGTCAGTCAACTTTCTACTAACAAAAATATTTCTTGGTACGTCCTCCATTTCATTTTCATGTCTGCCAAATCAACACTTCTTTTGAGGTTTACAACATTCAGAAATAATCTGAAATTAATTTTTGCTTTAACCAAGTAATGGCTGTTATTTTCACAATGGAAAAGAAAATTATGCAGACAAATCTTCACATTGTGTTTTAAGAATATCAACATACACACATTAATTACAAGTACAGTTACTAATATTGCTACATTTAAGGTATATGCATGTAAGGCGCCCAATTATACCATTAACAAGCAGCTCTCCTATACACGTATACATTTTTTAAAAGAGAATTCAGTCTATTTAACAATTCACTAACAAAGCTATTCCTTAGCTCATCCCTGCCATAACCTGCTCTATTCAGAAACATATGGGAAAAGACATTAAATAACCAGTGAAAACCATGGACTTCTGGTATTAGTGCTACACATTGCATACCCCTATTCATTATTCCACCTCCCTTGTTTAATCTATCATTAAGACTCAGTGACCCTACACTAAATTTAAAGCAGATCCTTCCTTCCTCCCATGCCTAAATTCACATACTTTTCTAGTTGGGGATGCCCTCAAGTATTAGCCACTCTACAGGGTTTCTCTAATCTCAGCTCTGAACTATGTTGTGCTATAGAAGCAAGAAATTGCTGGTTTACATCTTTAACTATGGAATCTTCCACCCAAAAAAACACCCCTCCTTCACTTAGTAAGACAGAGAAAAATCTTTCATGTAGAACATATTTAACATGTTCAAAATTATTTATTTCCCTCTATATGTTATAAAGTATGTTATTTTAAAGCACTGCTTCCCTGTACTTGTGTCCCAAACACAATTTCACTGGAAGCAATTTTAAAGCTTTCAGAAGTTTATTGTTACATCTTAGAAGAGTTGGATCTTTATTTGCACTCAATGTCAATATGAAACAGGTTTTTAATAAATAAATTTTTCAAAAATCAAGAAAACAAGATGACCAAAAAAAAATCAGATATTTGATTTGCTTTTGGTTTTTAACATAGGAACTAAAAATATATAAAAATATTAAGACCTCTATCGTCTTTCAGTTCTTTTTATTGGCTCAGTTTGTAGTTTAACAGTAATGGCAGCATAGGTGAAAATATATTATAGAGTTTTCTGAATGAGGGACAAGAGTCATTATTGTTACCATCTGTACCCCTGTCTTTCTCTTCCACAATAAAGTGAAAATTGATCTGCACCAGGATCTTACAAAGTTAGACACATAAGGCTGGGAGTGAAGCAGAGATAAAATTCTGTTCAGTTAACAAAACGACTTGGGCAAAGGTGCAATCCAAATATAGATTTTTATCTCTACTAAAAGAAGCCATACAAATTTGGTTTGGTTTCACAAATAATACTATTTTTAGAATATTATACCATGTTTAAACATATTTCATCAAAAAACAGAATAAAGTTGAAAAGAGCAGCTGCAACCTGACCGAAAACCCCAATCTGCATTCTGTCTGGCTCTTATTTCTTTAGTTTAAGTCTTTCCCCACACAAGTCAGTACTTGAACAAGTTTACATGAGTCATATCTACTTGTAGAATATAAAAAGATGATGGGGAAAGCAAATTAGTAAGGTTCAAGTTGTCAAGTTATCAGGTAACAGAAAAATATTAGGAACGGTTAAAATAAACACACTAAGCCAAGAGCAACACTGGAAAACCTGAAGTCCAAGTTCTACCCAGGTGCAGACACAAGAGGGTGAAGGGAAAGTGTTACTGGAGAATGAAAATAAACAGTAACTGTGAACTCTATAGATCTGGTAGATAGAACAATCTGGAGACAAAAATTATCTGTAAGGCTCTCCAATGAGGAAGTTTTCTTTACAAACAGCAACTCTTTTCTGAAGAAAAGAAGTGCTGCAAAGGCCCCAGTTCAGGCCTTCTTCCTGAATAAGACTGGCTTCCAGAGTTGGACTGCTTAAATTAAAAATGAAAGTAGTCTACAGTATCAAAATCACATTCAGAACAGCAAAATTTTAAAAGAAAACTACATTATCTTGTTCCACTAAGAGCAGCGCACAACCGAGTCTCTCTCCAGGCAACACCAGTTTATTCACTGTACCCTCAATAGTGGACACCTTCTTGCATTATCTGGCTTGAATAATCCAGAAACACACTGCTGATACCACAAAGCTGCTTCAATAGAGGACTCAATATTTAATATATAACTAACTGCAATTTCATTAGTGTTTGCCCAACAACAAAATTCCGTAGAATCCAGTCTTTACAAAGGTTACCATTCATATGCTGCAGAACCACGACAGAAAACTTAATGATCACTTCAGAAAATGAGCTAATATGAAGCTATTCTGACCATTTTCACTATTTTATTGTGCAAACTTGTCATCTCACTGAAATTGAAAGATCTGAATAAAGGTTAGCTTAATTAATTAAACATACATATTATTTTCTTTGTGCTTTCCAGTCTTAGCTTGATGTGCAATTCTATAACTATTAAGTATGCAGCGAACACTATTCCGTTTAACAAAACAAATTACTTAAATTACAGATTATTAAATCTCAGCTATTCATTTCCCCCACAATACCTCCAATACTGCACAGAATTAACACAGCCCCCATCAGAATTCCTTTATCTAAAATTAAACTAATAAAACTAGAAACTGTGTATTACAAAACAATACTCTTGGATAACCAATAGTAAGATCAGAAAAGATCTGTTCAGTTCAAATTAACACATTTCAATAAATCAAAGCAAAATACATCCTCACTTTCACTCGTGTTACAGAATTATCACCTTAATAGCCAATAAAATGAAAGACCTAATGAGGTATTTCAGTATCTCCCAAAGAAATATTTTTCAGCTCTGTTTTTCTTTTAACGTGCTTGAAAGGAAAAGAGTAATGAATTGCTCATGCAGTCTTTTTTATTATTCTGTTATAACAACAAGAGCGATACACCAAGTCTTCATTTTTTTCACATACTTCAAGATATTTTTTGTCTGACTGCAACAATGGCAAAGGAAACCTCTGACCAGAAAGGACAGTTACTTAACAGCAACAGAGGAGTGCTGCTTTGAGCAGCAAACCTCTTTGTTTCCACTAGTGGCTAATGGGATGAGATGACAAAGATTTATTGGGTAGCTAAGGGATAGCCAAGAGCTCTGCACCCTAATACCCAAAAAACAATCCAATATTCCCTGGAAATAAGTTTCCATGAGAGACAAGGATCCAGACTTCTACAAAAAACAGGTCATTCAGCTGTATCTTGTTGAGTTTCTAGGACTACTTCTACCTATTAGGATGAACATCCAGTACTGGAGATGACCTTTGACCCTGAAAGCATCCACATACATCAAGGGGTCCACGGATTTGAGATGGGGAAGACAAATCTGGTCCAGTCCGGCAATAACAACCTGGAAACGTGAAGAAAGGACTGAGAGATTTTGCTGGTCATTCACCGGCACTGAGAGGATGCCCTGGATCTAAAATTGTTTCAAACAAGACAGTGAAATCATAATCACCTCTGTCATTATCTAAATGAGAATACTTAAAAGAAAATTAATCAGAGGCACATCCAACAAATCAATGTATATAACAGGCAGGTTAAAGGGACTCAAGGACTAGAATAGATTTATTAGTAGTTTTTTTTGTTGTGTCTGGAACTAAAAGATCAGCCTTGAGCAACCACAACCTGGAAAGCTTTGGGGATATCCTCGTTGGTCTCACTTGTCAGAAATATTCCAAATCAATTGGACACACAACCCTTTAGCACTCACACAGATACACCAGAAGGGGATGGGCCTTTCTGAAAGACCAAATACTTTCTGAGAGAGAAGTCAGGTCTTTGGAGATCCTTAGAAAAGTGCAACCATCACACTGGGGGGTATGCGAGGCTTAGGCACACACACTATCAACAGCAGCTAAAAAACATTTTATAAAGACCTTGTGGGCCAGTGAGCTGTCACTTATCCACCAACCATCAGCAAAGGGACAGAGAAACCTATGTATGTATCCAGTCACATGGAATGCATGACTGATGAAAATAAACTTGGTGAATTTAAGTTGCAGCTTTGTGTGTTTTTAAGTAGCACGTGCACGAACAGCAGTCCTGACACATTAAGAACCAAAAAGGTTCTTGGACAGCAAATGAGCTACAATGTACAGACAGGAATCTGGCACGGACTGACCTCCTCAGGCAGCAAAACCAGCTCAGTAACATAAAAACTCTCCACATGAACTCAAAAATAAAGACATTTGGATACCCTACTTTAAAGATACGGTATTAAAGATCCTCATCTTGTGTTCATTTTGGATAATTGGAATAGTTTCTGTAAAAGCCTCTTCCCTCGAAATAAGAGGCCATTATGAAAGCCCGATGGATTAGAAGACCCAGAAAAGGCTTGCCTGCAGATGTCTTATGAAAACGAATTCCTGAAAAGCAGCAGGAAAAAACACTGCAGGGATGGCAGAAAGCCAACAAAAAGCTAAGAGCTGCTGGTCATGGTGTCACAGTGACAGGCACTTTAAACTGTAATCCCAGACCAGGAGATGTGTGTAATCTGTCACCAAATCTATAGAGAAAATGGACGGAACAGACTGGAGGGGAAATAGGTCACTCCTTTCCAAAATATTAAAAACTTTTTGGAAAGTAGATATTGAGACACCAGCTATTAGATATAAATTCATCTATGGTGGCTTTGCCA
Organism: Cephalopterus ornatus; assembly: GCA_013396775.1. Lineage (NCBI taxonomy): Eukaryota > Metazoa > Chordata > Aves > Passeriformes > Cotingidae > Cephalopterus > Cephalopterus ornatus. The sequence goes on from VZRE01012153.1 coordinate 333,482, forward strand.
ATGATGATAACCTGAGACTCTATCATAAATTGCAAGGAAGCCGTGGGAGCAGGAAGTTATTTAAAAGCATCTGCAGTTCATTCTGCTGCACATCTTTGACCTTGTTGCAGATTCTCAAAGCATGGAATCAATTTGTGCTTGAAGAAAATTCTGTTACTCGCTGAAATTCAAAAGTTCAGTTGCATGAGTGACAAAAAAAGATCCTGTTTCTAGACTTTGGTATAGAGGTAAAGTCAGAAAAAGAGGGAGCTTCGGTTCATATCACTACCTCTTCAGGAGAGATATTGCAGATCTAATCCTTAGAAATGGGTCACTAAAAGATCAGATAGAATCTGGGATGGAGATTTTGAGGATATGCTAATATCACATTATCTTAAAAATACTTACAAATGCACATGAGACATTAGCCTTGGGAAAGACGTAAAATTAACCTGCAAGAAAGCTCCAGAACCATGCAAATGAGCAAGATGAACAGTAGAAATTACAACCTTACACTTTTGTTTTTCAGTATCTGTCTCTGATTTAGAAGATCTTAAGGCATTTTTACTGTGCAGGGATAGGGGAGGATAGAAAAGCACATTTCAGAATAAAAACTGTGTAGAAATACTTGCAAATTAAACGCCTCTTTTTACTTTCATCAGAGCTTTCCTTTTAAAAAGGAATCAATAAAGCTTCACAAGAGTGGAGCTGTGGTTTGTTCTTCCTGCATCAGCATCAGTGCCAATTAAATTCTGAACCCTAAATCTTTATTGTTTCCTATTAGCTGCTAACCAGAAGGTACACTGTGATTTTCTGAGATCCCAGGCTGAGACTTGCTGCAGTTAGAAAAGATGTTCTTGTTTTGACTTGTCTGCTGGGTAAACTTGACATCCAAGCTACATGGTGGAAAATAAATACATAATACCAAGATGTTAATTTTACAGAAACACTTAACTCTCCTGACCACAATTAACACTCCAAGGGGGAAAAAAAGCCACTGACAGGTCTGCCTGGCTCCTGCTTTTGCACTGCTTCCCAGGCTTCCTTTCCAAGTGGTGGCTCGGCTCCTGGAGAAACCAGGCTGTCACTGATCCCAGGGCTGCCTTCAAGGCAGTACACAGGGAGAAAAAGGGGAGCAGAGCGACAGGGAGTTAAACACAGCCACAAAATTACACTGACTCCCAGCTAGGATCCCAAACAGAAGCCTAAGAGCAATGGTTGCTGAGGACAACTCATCCTACTCCTCCCTCTGAGAACACCTCTATGAGGAGACCAGGACACAACTCCCAAAACACAACAGTTTTGTGGGAGATACATCCTATTTGTGCAAACAGACGGGAAGGCAGAACTGGCCTTACATTTATGATGCTCCAAGGTCTTTATTTTTTATAAACTAACCAGAAAAGGTGCAATGTGGGAATACAGCTAAGTTTGTTTTGCATAAACACTGTTCCAAATCTCTCACACCATTCCCTAAGAGCACACAAGGACTGCTGCAACACTGAACTCCTCCAAAACACCATGAACCTCATGATATGGTAGAATATTTTTCACGTCTATTCTACAACAGTGAAATTTATCACTAAACTGGAAAAAGAACTGAAAAAAAAAAACTCAACAAGTCATCATTTTAACAGTGGAAGAACATGGATAGCATGCTTACAGAAATTAACGCTGTATGCGTGTTTTTATTTATGATGGATATAAACACTAAACTTTCTAGTAATTTCTAATGTACTACTGTATTACTTTCTAGCAATTTCTAATACTACTCTCGATTTGCCAAACAGTCAAAGAACAGAGGGCAAAACTGACTTTTTTTTTCCTTATTCCAACTGCATTACAGTAAGCTGGCCACAATTCACAGACTGGAGAACAAAAGAATGCTAGGACTTGAGAAAGAGCTTTTAAAACATCTGAGAAGCAATTTTTTTGTCTTTGGAACCATCCAAAGTCAAAGGACTCATTTTGGCTGAAGAAGAAAGTCATCATGGAAAGAAATCCATGAGGAGACACTAAAACCTTGAAGAACATGCCACTTTTTAAAAATTTATTCATTATTATAATAAAGGTAATAACGTGCTTCATGAAATCAAGAGAGACTGTGAAAGGTCCTCAAATCAAAGTCCTTATTTATACACTTGAACATGTGCCACTTCAGATGGAAAACACTGCGATGGCAGGAGCACTGACACAAGGACATGCTTACACTGTTTAGTACATGTTCCACCCACGCTTGGTGTTAACTTGGTGTTACTTTATTGCTTTACATGTGGCACCACTGATTTTAGCACAGCCTGTAGTTTCTGCTTCCTTGTATAACGAAGATGGAACCAGTTTTTGGCATGTAAACACAAGGGGTTTACTACAATTTATTTGTCATGTATTAACTGATACAGGTTGAAATTATTCTTTTTACCTCACCAAGGACAAGGCTTACTGTGCTTTAACTTCATCTAATTCCTCCTCTGTTTATGTTAAAGTAGAACAAGCTTCCTTAAGATAAATACAAATGCTCACTCAACAGCTCATGCTGGTTTAACTAAACCAGATTAGAAGTACACCTTTATTTTAAAGCTGTAGCTTTGCACAGAGCAGTCCAAGCTGTAGACTTCTATGAAAGTGGTGTCGTATTCTCTAAGTTTTCCTCATCATTACAACTCAAAAACATTACTCAAGGTGACACAGGGTTTTAAAACAGTCTGAGACCTTGAAGAACAAAATGACAACCTCAAAAAGTGCCAACTGACAACTGACCAAACTCAAATGGGTTCAAGGATGTTAACGTTCATCAAACCTTAGTAATTAGGCAATAAATCCTCTTAAATCAATATATTTGGAACACTTATTCAAAATTATTAAAGAAGTAGATAACATTCAGAATTAAAATGCAGAGCACATAATATGTAAACATCAAACTCAAAATATTATTAATTGTTATATACTTCTCCTGTATTTGCACTACACACATATTTCAAATGCAAATATTAATTTGGAGAGAAATACCTACTGTATATGCACACACTGAAACAGTTTGCTCAGCTATACTGCATCAATGGTTATTTGACAAGTTATAGCATCACAAACTGCTCATTTACATATTCAGCGATTCTGTCTGGTTTTTCCTTGAGAATAAATTAATAAAACAACTGTTTTACAGATCCATACCAACAGCTCCTCCTCTGAACCACAAGGATACTCATAGTTGTGCAAATTCAGTGTATAAAACATACACCAAGAAAGCCACCAAAAGTGTAAAAAATACCTCCTTTCTAAATCCTAGGAAGGTGTAATATTTTTTAGCTATGAAAGTTAACATCAGCAATAATGATTTAGTTGACAGAAAAAAAATTGATATTCATATAATAATCAGTGAAAATTCAGTCTTTGAAATGCTAATGTGCAAACATTGTACTGACACACTTGAACAGTTTACAAGTATAATTCAACATACTTAAGCACTCTGCATTGCAAAAACTAGATATAAAAAGCACAGTACTTTAAAAGTTTCTGATTTACAGTATGTTTTTCTGTATTGTATTATAAAGAGAAAACAGTATTTAGAAAAGTTAGGCCAGATATTGATATTTCATTTAAATAAGCAGCAATGAAGAAATTATTTTTAAAAATTTCATTAAAACCTGCAAGTCAATAAACCAGAAGAGAAAAAGCAGAAATGAGAAAGCAATGTAAAACAAGACGTGTGTGGACTAACAGAAAATTAAAGACACAGAAGAAAAAAAATCTTAAAAAGAAGATGAAAAAAGAGATAAAAAGACACTGTTTACTAAACAAGCAAAATTAGCTACAGAGGAAAAGATAAAGATATCTGACCATCAGATTTTGTAAGTCAAATCTGAAGGATCCTAGATTTGACCTATAAACTGACACAAAGCACAAGACACAAAATGAGAACCGAAATTGGATTTTCAGTTCTCTTCTGATACCAGTGCCTTGAGACAGCAGCTGCTTATTTCAGACTGTGTGCTAAACTTATCCTCTGCTTCAAACAGTTTGCACTTATGTTTCAGAAGAAACTTTTCATCTCCAAGTTTTATTGCTCCTCACTTCAAATTGTTCTCAATTAAAAAAAAAAAAAAATTGAAAGAAACACCATGCCAACATACTCCTCTAAGGGGAAAAATTGTTCCTTTTTGGGTATTCAAAAGGCATGTTTTACTGCTCATGGTGATTCTGTGCATGACTACTCTGCAGTGAATTGAAAACACACAGGAGATGCACTTTTCACTTAATCTTTCATTTATTTGTTCCCGTTCAAGAAGAATTTTACCACCTCTGTTTACAGAATTATTAAAATATTACAGCGTTTCTGCTACAGTGGAGGTTTCCCAGTGGAGAAGATTTGAAAATACTGGTTGGCACCAAAGTACTGATGCAGATTTTGTCTTTGTACAATGGAATTGCATTTCACTTCAAACACGTGCTTCTGATCTTAAGCCTCCCACTTGTCCAACTTACTGTACTTCAGCTTCCAGGATGGAGTGGCCTCAGAGCAGACAAACCACATACCACTAGGACCAAACTAAAATAGAAAATGCAGAATCTCGAAAATTCAACTGACAAGAAACACGCAGTCCACAGGACCAGCTAGAAATGGTCACTATTAGAATGCCAGAAAGATAAATAGCATAGATGTTACATCCTTGTCACCAACTGGTTTTCTCTGCAGACCTCTTATTGCACTGACCCGTGTGATATTGGAGCCACAGCCGTGAACTACAACTTGGTGGTTTGTGGGAAGATTTAAGGAGGAGGGTAAAGACATCTCCATGGCAGTTCAAGTTTCATCTCAGTCTACCACTCTTAGTTCAATTAAAAAAAAGAAACTTTCATCTCATGCAAACCTCGCAGAATGCTCTAGAGAACTTCCATAATTTTCATAGGCCTCACAGGACCAAATCCTTGAAAAATTAACTGCACCTGCCTGACTTGGCAGTTTACCTTCTGTGTCAGAGCGAGAAGTTTCACTTTATTGTTTTGTACTACAGAAAAAGTGTCCTGTTGCTGCTTTTTGTGAATGCCAGAGCTTCTCCATTTTGTTTGCCTTAGTCCTGGCCTAGGCTGCCCCATGGTCAGAGTTCTCAGCTGCAGTCTAGTCTTTTCTCTGCCAGCCCAATGACAATGCAGAGAATAAAAAAGAGCCAAGACCTTTTAAGCAGAGTGGGTGACAGAGACTGTTAGTTATAGGTGAAACTGTCAACACACAAAACCCTCCCCAGATTAATCCAAGCACTTCTTACACTCCCCACTTTTGAATTATTCAGGAATAAGTCCTTCTTGTCTTAAAAGAGGAACTTTTTGTGGATAAGTGCAAACAGAAGTTTATGCAAGACACAGAGAGGAGATGTTGAACTGAAATTCAGCTTACAGTTACAGTGAAATTAACTAACAGGACACAACAAAAGTAAGAGTTACTGGGATAGAGGTGCTGAGTTCAGTTAAAGGTAGCCTGTCATCAGAAATGAGTGAAATAAATTTGAGAACAATATAACACTTTTCTGTTTCTCCCGGAAGTTATTTGGGGTGCTGTATTTTGCCCTGATGCTGTGAATGAAATGACTGAAATTAAGTCAGATCTTAGGTCGTTGGGGTTGGAGTAAAGTGTGTACAGCTCTGCCATATGACACCAGACAGACGGACTTACTGCCATTTTAAAAGTACATATTTGTAGGAAGAACTCTCTTCCTTACAAACAAATTGTAGAAAAGTAGTAAAAAAATCCTTGTTCTTTGTAGTCTTCTTTCCCTTTTTTCTTTTTATTGGTTGTCTGTTTCCAATATTCTTAAGGTCTTCATGTATTCTATACTTCTAAGTTACAATAACATCATAATTTCCAAGAGAGCTACCAGGTATTAGATGTACCAGGTAACAGCTACTAGGTAGAATCACCTTCCTAGGCGCAAAGAAGACTGGCGAGAGTTAAGGTCTTTAGTACACCAAATCTTTGCTGTTCACACCCCCTTCCCCACTCCAAAGTAATAACTACAAAAGAATGATGCCTCAAAAATTTTCACTGTTGTATTAAATTCTCATAGTTCCAAAAGTATCATCCCCACAGAATCAGTATTAGCACTGTTCTATGCTGCGTATGGCACAGCCTATGAGAGATTCTGTAGGTAATGCAGGGGGAAAAAAAGGAAAAAAAAAATCCAGGTTTTCTAATAAGGTCTTTTTCTTCCAAAACCCAATGAATTAAAATAGATCTAATCTTTACAGCACTGTTCTGCCCTTTCTATTATCCGAAGACTGATCAAAAAAATACTCCCATCTAACCAAACTTAAGACTTTTTCTTTTTAACCTGACGCAGTAAGAAGTAATTCATGAATACAGTCCTGGTTATTCATGAAGTTCTAGTTCCCAAAATATGGTAAGAACAAACAATATAATAAAAAAACCCCAACAAAAAGTCTTTGTTCATAGTTCAACCACCTTACCAGTCAGCACCTACTCAAATGTCCCTTCCTTACCTTTCCACAGAGCCATATTATCAGTCTCTCTCTGGATGGCATTTTCTTCATGCTGTTCATTGTCCTATTTTCTTCATGCTGCTCACTGTCCTATTTTCTTGCCTTTATTCACACTTTCTTTATTTTTTTTTTTTTTCTTTTTACCAGTCAAACAATACTTTACATAATAGCAGCCACAGGAATCTCAATGTGGTTTTGTTTGGGGCAGTCATACATGTGTGGTTTTGGGGTGAGAAACCAGCTGTTTTGGGTACCACATGGTCTGAAGAAAAGCACATAAAGCCAGAAACCACTAAAGTCAACAGTTTCATCCAAATAACAGTGGCAACACTGGACACGTGCTAGGTCTTGTGGGTTTTCTTGGTTGGTTGATGGTTTTTCTAGGGTGGACATCAAAATGCTGTCTACTTAAATTCACTCTACTGAGCTCAAGAGAAGCATAAAAATGATCAAGGCTGTATGCAAAATAGAAGAAATGTCAGAGGGCACTGAACACAGAGCTTTTTACTGCGTATAGAAGCACGTTCTGCAGAACTGGGAAGTAACCTTCGGTCAGAAGGTGGATGATCTGCTATCCGAGATGACCAAAAATGAGCACATTTCATATAGGAAGATATTTGCTTATACTGTGCTCATGTCCTACTGTGAAAATTGTGCTCAGAAGGTCCTTAGAATGTTCAAGATCAACTGACACGACATGCAAGTAACCACAAACTTCACTAAGCTGACAAGATCTTATAGCAGCTGCTCCTCTTCTGGAGGATTTGCTTTTCCTTTCCATTCCTTTTAAGCCCAGTTTGCTCCTATGGCTTTGTTCAGTGATGTTTTAATTAATTTGCCTCCACCATACCCAGAGGAGGTCTAACTTGAAAAACAACTGCACCCTGTTTTCATCTACTTCTGTGTCCCCACAACAGCAGATGCAGTCTCCAAGAACTTCTTGTGCAATGCCTACTGTGATGCTCCTCTGGCTGGACACTGGGTGATTTTATTTGTGTATACATTAAATATAGATATTTACACCACAAACCTGTATCTTTTCTGCTGTCCACCATCATGCCCCTGTAACTTCCAGCATTACTGCCTTCAAAACAAAGTAAGAGTAGGTTCACTTTGGTCTGCTAATCTAGGCAGGGGAAAATAAAGTAGATTTGAGGCTTGGTACAAACCCAAAAATTGTGATCAAACTATATAGTTAGTAAATTGTTTGTCTAAATCTTTCATGTGTGATGAAAGATTATTATCATAATTCATTAGCAAATTGCAGACTTTGTAATGCAGGCGGTCACAAATTTGGCTTTGTATCAATCAGTTTAGACCAGCTGGGTAGAAATTAACACAACTCTGGGATACATAAAATGAAGTGCTCTTTCATTTTTAATTCACTGGAAACTTTGAAGGAAAAAAATGGAAGCCCTTTCAAAAATGTCAATTTTCCCTAATTTTTGTAAATCATTCCATTTCACTGTAGAGATATAGAGATACAAATACACATACACGGAGTGTATGTCATTGAATACCACAGTAACTGCTCAACAAAAATAAATTTAATATAAAGTATATGGAAAGAAAAGCAGTACAGTTAAAAAAGTCCCTTTCTTCCATTGTTTCTGAGGGAGTCATATACGTTAGTGATCACCAGAATTATTAAACAAACACAAAATCTAACAGCTGAGCTACTCACAAGATACAATACTGTCAAAATTCCTGTTCTGGGTTTCTCAGTCTAACAAATGACCTTGCACAAAAATGCTTGTTTTCATTATGTCTCCTTTGCCCAAGCTACAAGGCTGTGTATAGTGACAGCTGTATTTGAGAGCAACTTAAAACAAATTTTATCTTAGTGGCACCTAATCCAGAGACTGGTACAAGCAGCATGGAAAAGTCAGTGTCAAAATTAAACAATGAAGGCTTTTCTAGGAACAGATGCTTTTTCCCTGCAGCTGTAAAAACCTTAAAACAATCCTATACCCCACTGTCTGGTCACGCAACTATCACAAAGCAAGGCATAAATTTTGCCACTTATTGCAAATATTTGCTGAGAGCTGCTATAACCCTTTTTAAAAACAGTAACAGGGATTTCTGGAGGGTGATTATGAGGCCATTTTATCCTTTAAATGAGTGCAAGGCTCTCCAATTTATGCCCACAATTCTTGGCACAAAAACAAAAGAATAACTTTTCAAGTTCGTGTTTTACACAGATATAGGAACGTAACTGAAAAACCCTAAGAAACAGGTTTACTGCAGAGATAATGCTCCGAGTCACCAAGATGTTATGGACGGGACAGAGACAAACATTATTAATTCACAGCTGAAACAGCAACTGAGTGTTTTCTTTGCATAGTAATTACAAAGCAACCCAGTGCAGCGCTATCATTACACTGCTGCTTCGAGATACTGTTGACCATTTTGATGTTGTAACTCCACAACTTCTACGCTAAATATCCTAATCACCACAACTGTCCAAAAAATTACCTCTTTCTATTAAGTGAATGCAGTGATAAACTTCAAACTGAAATATAAACTCTTGGGAAACAACTTCCGTAACTCAATGAACATACGTAAGTCCTCAGTTCCCAATTAAGTGAGCAATTTACAATGTCAAGAATCTAGTTACGCTCCGTATGAACTGATGGGGATTTTAGATTAGCTTCTGTTGTGTATTTAAAAGTGATAGCACCAACATGATTTACATAAGTACAATATTTTCAAATATTTTCTCACCAAGCAAACACTCTAAAATTGTGAAGTGTTTCCTTTCTTACTCAAGTTAAAAAAAAAAAAAAATCAACTTTTCCAGAACAACAGTTCATTAGCACCTCACTATTTATAAGTATAATTGGGTTGTTTGATGAGAAAACATGAGAGAACACTGTGCCTACTATAATTTGCACAAATACAAATTTCATTGTTTGAAAACAACTCAGCAATTCAACGATTGTGGTTTTTTTAATATAAGTGTATATCATGCAATAATAGAAGTGATCATATTATAGTTAACACAGGATAGAAAGGTTAAACCATGTTCTAAACCACTTTATTTACAAGCTGTAAATTAATTTTTTTAATTGCAAAAAAATGCTATCTTAAATTTTTCATTTGTTATTCAACTAAATATAATTTACACCGATAACAGAGCTATGCTACTTAGCTACAGAGTACTGCTTTCCCACTTTAAATAGCACAGGAACTAGGGACATAGCTGTTTAATATGTTCATAAAGCTGCTTAGGTTTTCTTGTCATTTCACGCTAACACCTTTTTAATAGCTAGCATTATGATAGAAGCCTTGCATAAAAATTCACCACCTCGAAAGTAAAACATCGCAAATACTCAAAATCAGAATAGCAAGCGATGGTTTTAATTGCAGTTTTTTAAAAATTCAGGGTTTTAAATTAGGTCTTGATCCCCAAAATCCTTAGCATCCTTAAATTACATGAGCAAAGCCATTCAATTCAACGTGATTACTTCTAAAATAAGGACAACTCACATGACTGAGCATTTACAGAGCCGAACCCATAACCAAAATTATAACAATGACTCCTCATTATTTTCAAATTCAAATAAAAATTGATCCTTATCCTTTTGAGAGTTTCTCTCCAATCCAACAACACTTACAGAGGGAGTGTAAAGAGACAGAGAAGGAGAGAAAGGAAGAAGAGAGATATAAACATACACACTAAACTACAAGCTGACAAACTGAAAGCTAACAGATGTGTGACTTCTAATTAGTTATAATAATCTATGCTTCGACGCTATTGGAACCTGCCTCGCCTTCCCTTGCAAATCAAACAGCTTCCTTTGGAGTTTTAAACTCTGAGTGCTTCTAAATTTATTCAAGGAAAAAACCCTGCTTTCAGCAAATTTTAGATAAACTACAGTGATAACTTTATGAAAGGAAAATATTAAATTATAATTATCCTAAACAGACACAGTCTTGTGAAACTAACCCTACATTCATATGAAAATACAAAGCATTGACTATAATGAATTTGATTCATCCTTGGACACAAAGCTTTACCACAGTAAACTCAGTCAACTGTTGCTCTTGCTTTTATATTCATAGTACTTAAATAGCGCACTTTAAAACAAAAAAAACTCCAATTGGCTTTTCATACATCCACCCTCCCCAAAAATAACGCACTTGAAAAACCCAAATGATATGAAAAGGCTTCAAGGCCTCTTTTCTCCTTTTCACAGCACTTTTTTTTTATTTCTGTTTGCAGTAATCTGCCTTTCACTTTCTCATTGCTACAGAACAAACGAGGAGGCTCAGCACTTTGAAAAGGGGGCTCAATGTGTAATGGGTCCACTAGAATTAATTTAGTTGCACCAAATCCATTGAGCAGTGAGGTTTTTTTCTCTTCTCAAATCATTTTGAGTCGGATGCAGCCCCCAGCCTTTGTAATTCTAGTAAAGCACTTAAAGTGCACAGTAGGTGTTCATCAGGACCATCTGGTCAAAAGCAAAACAAGCTGCTGATTTTGCCTTTGAATAGAATGAAGCAAGTGTGAATTAGTCTCTTCAATTAGCACTATTACAACCTGTCAAGTGCATATTGTAAAACAGGATTATTACAGTATTGGTCACCAGTGCAATTATTTACTCTCTGCCTTTTCTTGCATATAAAAATGTCCATGTTTACTAGTTTTTGATAACTGAAGATCGTTTCTTTAATGATATGCACGTCCAAACCCACCAAAACCAAATTACAGGTTATGAAACATATTCTGTCAGGAATATATTAAGTTTCATAATTAAGTGAGAAGTAGTGCCCTTTCTTTATCTCTTACTGCTGTTTCTGTTGCATAAAAAGAAAAATAGTTATATGTCGCTCTTCAAAACAGATCTATACAGTCAGGTATTAAGATATTTTAAGTGCCTAATAAAGCTATCACTTTTGAACAGGTACATAAAAGGTATTTTCATTTCCCAAGGAACTTCCTTTTCACCTAATTTCCAACACATGACCACTTACAAAAAGTTTATCAAGGATTTCTTTCAGCAAATACACCTCACTTTAGCAATGTGCTGGTTTTCTATAACAGAAAGGCAAAAAAAAACAAATCAAGAAGTTGATTTAGCTTTTTAAAGATAGATTTTTCTCTCCTCGTTCAAAAAGTCAAAGCCTGGCTTGCTAGCTGGTACTCATTTTCACTGCAGAACACTGAGGCTATCACAGTGATAGATGTTTAAATTATGTATACTGTTGTTCTGACTCGTTATAAATTGAATACAATTTTACCATGACAGATCTCTTTAAAAAGCAAACAAAATGTTCAGATTTCACAAAAGCATGATCCTGCTCTTGTGTACAATCGGTACAGCAATGCATTTTACCAACTTCTCTGATACCAAGAATATTTGAACAATAGAACATTTGTGCACCTTCTAGTAAAGACTAAAACGTGTTAGTTACTGATTTTTATTACAAAAAGAATAGTTTTCAACAATTTTAAAGCAAATAAAAAATGTCAAAATATAAAACAACTGTTTCTGAAACTGATAATGCATGTACCATATTTGGATCTGTCTATATTCTGGCAAATGTATTTTACTGTAATAACTTAGCTACAACATTTAAAAGAATAACATTATTTACACATACATTTCATGTCCTCATGTCAGTGTCTGACCTTTACTTTGAATGATCTCACTCAACAACAATTGGCTTGAAAATATTTTGTTCAGATATCAAAAAACAGATCTGAAAAAGGTACAAGACCCTCAGCAGGATTATTCTCCTGCATGCTGCAGGTAATTCATCTGCTTACCTATATTTATATATTACATTCATTTATGCCTTTTAAATGAGGTTTCTGCCTGCATGTTCATGAACGGTGGGTTTGCACCTTGCTTAACATTTGTCCACTTCTCAAAAAAGTTTAAAAAAATTCATCACAAAGGACTTCAAATTGTCATTAGGGTCTGTCAGCACGGAATTTGCAGTTTATCTCAGCCCAAGCAGTTGTATGCACAAATAGTTCCTCCTCCTGCCTGGAGTGCTATTGGATACATTGCTTTTCATATTCCACCTTAGCCAGTAAGTCTGTGGGGAACAGAGAACAAATACATTACCTAGCACAGGTGACAGGGATGCTGAGCAGGCAGCCCCCGTTTAGATTATTGGCCTAAGGAACGGAATAAAGAGCAGCCACAGCTATGCAGAGACAGCCAGTACTTAAGGACCCTTCTCCTTTGCATTGTTTGCCCAGGTTTTATGTTTTATTGAGAATTATAGTGCCCAGTAGGTGCTTTACACAGTATTCTCAACTGGAATTTCCAGCAGTTACAAAACAGAATCACCGATCTAGGAGAGGACCGAGGGTTCTGCATATTTAACTCGCCCACCCTTCAGCAGCCCCAGCTTGTGTACACTGGATGTTCTGTAATCCTGCACACAGCAATCACAAAAAGGCTTCAAAGTCTGTATCAAAAGTAAAATAGACAAATTAAAACTCCTTGTTTTTAACTAACTGGAGCTATCTAGTTTGTTAAAAATGTTTGCTTTTTTTTTTCCTATGGCACTGTATTAAACAAAAAGCAGAGAGCACACTATTGTGACAAGAACTCAAATCCAGTAAGTTTTTCACAAATCAGTTTGTCTGCTCCAGGATCAGAACACAAACTTGCTTTCCATGAAACACTTAAATATTCTCCCCCTCTGAAAAGGGCTGTCCTTTGTTTCTGTCAAATTATACAACTACAACGTGCAAAAATGGAAAGTAGTAGAAATGTTCATTTCTAAATGAGAATAAATTGGTAAGAATACCCAGAAAATAACTTATCCTGACTGTGTCAATGCCTTGTAATAATTTAGCATTTAGCTTCTCAAACCTAAAGTTAAAAATTCTCTCCAATTACAGACAGCCTTTACAAATTATCTTAGCAGAATAAAGAGCAAGTCCTAAGCAGAAAACTCCTTTTAGTCTTGTATTAGGAGTTCAATTTGTTAGACTTGTTCTTATTTAACCATCTAATACACTGGAAATGTACTCATTTACAGTCTCCAAACTGGCATAAAACCTACTGATTTCCACTTTAAAATGCAGATCGTGGAAAAAAGTAACTATGTTATTTCCCAGAACAGTATCTGCACAGAATTAATTTAATACTGCAATTTTACAAGAACAAACAGATGTCAGAAACCTGTGACACAGATTAATTTGCAATTTAGACCACCATGTTATTATTAAATTTCCAAGTTAACTACTACCCTGCTCAACTCAAAAAAAAAAAAAAAATTGAATATCTGGAATTTTTTTACGTCTTACATTTCATTTTTTATTTCATTTCCGAAGATTCTGTATAAACTCATAATCCCACAACAAGATAACTGAATGCAACTTATATTTTTTAAGATGAGAAACTAAAAACTAGTATGTAAACAGTTAGAAATTTAGATAAAGCACAGGAAAAAAAAAAACAAAGGCATTTTCAAGTACCATCTGAAAATCCAACTATTAAACTGATACACAAGAAATTGTAGAAGCAGACATGAGCACTACAGCTCCAGGTTTCTCTCAGAAATTTTTATCACATTGTTTCCCCAACAAACACCACAATTTCTTTGGAAAAAAAAAAAATTCATCCAAATATCATTTACTATTAAACATTCATTCTAAACAATAAAAAAATGACAGCAGAGAACTGAAGAAATAGTAGTTTAGGAAAGCCCAGCTGAGAGCTCACTGGATTTTGCTTTTAATCCATTGCAAAATATTTATGAGGTTTTGAAAGGGTGGTGGGGTTGAGTTTTTGGTGTGAGTTTGGGGGTTTTTTGAGACACTTGAAAAAAAATATCTACTCCTTAAAGTGCCCAGTATTAATAATAACAACAAACTGAACAACTAGTGCTGGAGAGACAGTTGCACCCAACTGTGGCAAGAAGTAGAACATTTATAGAATTTTAAACACTTCTTTTAATAATTGATGTAGTCATTTTGAATCTTTCTGCATAGGATATAGCGTGTGAGTAGATTGCATTAACACTGCTTAAACATTTCAACTTGTCAGTATGGCCAAGTCGATTTCTGAAATATTTGCAGTATTTTCCCATCGAAACAGTAATAAAGGTAGAATAAATATATGCCACTGCTTTATAATCACTGAACATTAATGAATATTTTATGTCTTTTTAAATCTCCCTGTTTAATTTAAAAGGGTGAAATTAAGTCTCCTCCCTGCAATATGCCAATTATCTGTAAATCAAACAATAACTTGGCCATTATACTCCTTTTTGTTAATATACCAGAAGCTAATTTGAAAACACTGAGCGGCAGTTTTAGGGAATAATTGAATAGTCCTTCCTGCCCTCTTGTGGCTGGCAACTGCATCTCACACTGAGCTTCTCCACCATTACAGAAATACACCAGAAGGAAAGTAAACTATTAATTTGTTAAAGTGCGAACAAGAGTGAAGAAAAAAAAAAAATCCACCAGTCTCTGGAGAGGATGGAGACAAAGGGGAGAAGGAAAGATATCACTGATTCCTCCAAATCACACGGCCTAACTAGATTGATTCATCAATCATTTGTTACAATGATCACTGTATGCTAAAAGAAAAAAATTAAGGAGCCATTAGGGAGGTAACATACAAAACAGTGCTTGTTTTGTATAATTAGACAAATGTTCACCAACCCTTTTACCTCGGCCAAATCCCCAGGGATTTCCAGGAGACTTTGCACAGACAGGAATATTCACCTGTTCAGCATCAGCTGCACGAGAAGGGCCAGAAACCTCTTTTCATTTTAGCCTCTGAAATGGTCTTCTTAACTTTACACACTCTACTGGATGTGATGCTTAGATACAGGAAAGGCAGAGAAAGGTTCCCTGTTCATGCTGGTGCTGGGGGTTTCTTATTGTGGTTGTTTAGTGGGGAAAATCATAACTGACTTTTAAATGACGTTGACTTCGTATGTTAACACATTGACTGTAACCTGCCATTACCAACAAACAAGAAAACTTCAGTGCATGTAAAGGCAGCTGAGATTCCCCTGTCACAGCTTTCTGGTTCCTTTAAGCCAGGTAAGACCCACCAGCAAAGAAGTAATTGATACAGCATAGATAAAAACCAAACAGACAATATGTATGCCTGTTTTCTTTTAGAATCTCACCGTTTTAAAATTAAAACCACATGTTTTGATCATTTATTTCCACAAACATTCAAATTCTTTTTAATTGTAAAGAGCCAGAGCTCGGCCCCTCAAAAATCAAACTGATGTTTATTTATATTACCACAGAAAAACAAAACAGAAATCACTATAATAGGTTTAAAACTAAAAAGTAGAAAACAGGCTTTAATCAGAATTTAGGTCTTAAGAATAACAGCATTCACAATGAAAACAGTTAATTATCATTTTTCAGTGTTGCACAAGATACTGCTCCTATAGCTAACATTACAGAATTCTGTCTACAATGTCAGCATGTGACGTGAAAAACTTCAATAAAATCTATTCAACCCTAAAAGACTGAGAGAAGTGTCAGACCAATAATAGCAAACATATATTTAATTTGAAAAGCAAACATTTAATCTTAATGTTTTGTAATGCGAATTCTGAAGATTCACATTTCTAGGTTGTTTGTCATGTTTCCAGAAGGCAGTGGGTTATATGGAAAATAACATCCCCAAACATCTGGCACTAGACAGAGCATGGAGCACTGGACAACACCTCTGTTTTGGAAAGGAGTTCTAAAAATATGCAAAGGTCAGCTTGTTTTAAATTCAGAGAGTCCAGTCATATTAGAGATATTTGTTCCTATAGGACTTAATTCTGATGAAGTTCTCTCCAATATCACCCCTTGCTGGCCATTCCACAGAACGGCAGCAACGTCCATTATACACAAACCCATTTGGCTCCCAAGCCAGCAAGAATTACAGCTCTCCAACAGCAGCCAGTTGAGGTGCCTATAAAATGGAGATGGAGCTGATTAAAAGAAGAGAAGACAGAGGGAGCTTCAGAGAGCTCTTCAGAAGAGAAGACAGAGGGGCTTAAAGATAAAATGTAATTTGGATAACTCAATAAATACTGTTCGTGTATTTTGCTACTCTACTGCAAAAAGAAACATCCTTTCCGTATAATTTAATAGAAAACCTTTTCACTGACCAAGTTCTTTAATCAAATTACAGCAATCTTGATGATCCAGTTGATTAAAAAAAAAACAACTAATAAAACAAAGGAATATCCATCAAGACCATGCAAACCCCTTTTAACAGAGCTGGCATTAACTATAATGAGCTACATTTATTCTTCAGCTGTGAAACAGCACTCACCTCCTGAATGGTACTGCTTCCTGAGAAGTTGAGGTTGTACTCCCGCTGGACTTCTCGATGGGTGACAATCAGCATGAAGTTTTGATTTAATGACTCCTGCAGGGCCCTGAAATGGTTGAAAGAAAAACAAGAAAATCAGGGATAAGCATGTTATAGCTTGTTTTACAGTTAGATGCAAAAACCCCAGGGTACCCTAAACTCTACATGAACAAGCCCAGGCACAACATTATCATCTCTCTTTTCACTCTTAAATGCAAGGAAGCATGCTGAGAATGACCAAAGGCCATTCCTGAACTCCTGTCTTAATAAGGTGACTGCAGCCTTTAAAGCGCTTCTAATGTTAAGTATTCTCAAAATCGAGAGAGTCACATTATCTTCACGAACACTGGGTGTATTTAGCACTCATAATGCCATTAATACCAGGCTTGTCAGCATATTGATGACCAGACAAAATATCAAGCTACGATGCACATTAAGAACTGATGGTAAGTGGAACAAGGCAAAGCTCACTCTCACTTCCCTAGGGTTACCCGAAGCAGAAACCAAATGGAAATTCTTCCACCTAGTTTGATTTAAAGCATATGAACCCAGCTAATTAGAACTGGAAAAGTAACCACAGCAAAATTTCTTGTGTGGGTATTGAATATTTAGAAGTAAAAAAAAAAATAAAATCTTAAGATACAGTTTAAACAGGCCAGCTGTATGTTCATGTTGTCACAAACTTGGGGGGGGGGGGGGGTGGTGTGATTTTCCAGGGAAGAAAAACTCTGGATGTTAAAAAAGGCATCATGTTTGCTTAATTAGGTACAAAATTATGCAGCTATCTACTTTACAAAATAGAGGGCAGGACTTCAGTTATAGACATGGTGATTATGGCTGTGTACAATCTTCCACAGGCCACAAAACTGCAGCAACACTGTACCACAGCTGGTGTTCCTAAAAACTACTTATGTAAACTTGACCTGTTCAGTGGCATATGAAATTAAATTGGGCTTATTCACTTCTTTTTTTTCTTATCACATACACTTAAAAGAATGATAAACTGTGGCATTTTATTTCACATCTTCACTATTCCATGACACTCCAACATGCCATTCCTCTTAGCAATAAAGGACAAATTCTGAATGCAGGTCAGCACAGCTGTATCTTACAAGACAAGAAGACAAGACTCCTAAATTATTTGAGGCCTGATTTGTCAGTTGTAACTCCTACTGAAATTACTGATGTGCAGTTTTTCTGCTCTGATAGCAAGGAACTCGTACAACACTCACTGGATGCTTCAGCAAGAGATGCACAATTTGCTCGAACTTCTCAAGGAAATTTACCTTACTTACCTTCACTCAGCAACTTTATTTGGCTTCTGCGACAACTTACTAATCACTTACTGCAAAATGAAATCAGGAAGTTCTATTTCTTGTCTTTTATAGTTTTGTAATAGGGAAAATACATATAACTCATTGTCAATGCTAAGTATGATCATGTGCACAAGAGACACTACAAATTTTACTGAAGTCATCTATGCTGAACATGAAGTTTTCAGAACTTGTCACAAAGTCTTGTAAGAAAAGGCCTAAAAAAAGAGTCCTGAAAAGTTGTACGCCTATTTTCAAAGGTAATTCTAATTTGATTGTTAATAAGTTTCACATCGCCATAACCATATTTTCTTTTGGCAAACGTTCAGTAGCAACTAAAATATCCTGCTGTGCTTTTTCAGATTCTGATTTTTTATTTGTTTTCATCAAATACCGGAGGCAAATGACATATTTAATTGCTCTGAAAACATTAATTACAGCATATGTGAAAGGCTCTGGATTCCACACAGACTCACATAAGGCTCTGTTATAGCTAATTTTGACTCTATCTGAAAAATCCATAGATGCTAACTGATAACATGACTCATGTTTTCATTCTGTAATTGATGTAAACATAGAAGGAAACAGCCTAGTCCGATCAAACCCTCAGTCTCTCCAGTTATGTACGATACACACCCTTCAGTACTACCCAAAATACAGGATGCTAATGAAAAGCTCATAGAAAAGGTTTTCCACTTGTGACAGCAGGAAGTATTTAGAAAATGAAAAAATACTCTTCAAACAGAGTTAATTTAAATCAAGTGCCTAAGAATTAAAAGCCTTAATTTTTGAAGTAACTAACAATTTTGACACCTCTACTTCTGGGATTTCTAAGCAACACAAGCTAAGGTTGTTAACAAGCAAATTCTCAGTACATTTTCATGGACAAGCAGAGGGAAAGAAGAGACTGAAAATTAAGCTGGCTAAAAAAACCCCAAAAACCTGCAAAAAAGTGAGGAAAAACTGGGTTTGAAAATGTTAGCGAATGAAGCGCAAGGTTAATTGTTCAATTTTTCTTCTTCTTTCTTGTTATAGAAAAATAACACATTGAGGAATGTTACTTCTGTTTACAGAGATATTCAGTGGTCACCTGATCTAGTCCTTGGAGCTCCTACATCAAAATCTCACATGGTCTGACAGCTGTAAGACTTGGAAAAGGAAAGGGAGGAGGAACTGATGGCACATCCAATGGGTGGCTGGTGCCAGTGCCGGTACCAAGGCTCCTCTGCGGGATTTGAACACGCAGCTGGACAGCCAGTGATGTCAGTCCCTCCCATATTCATTTCCTCCAGCAGCTGGGCACGTAGATTACCCCAAATTATTTGTGCCAATAGAACTCTGCTTCCAAAATACACCATGCCCTACAATTGTATTTTCAGCCACTAAGGCTATGATAGAATTCACAATATAAGAAGTATTTAAAGGAAACTTCTCAGTGACGATAAGCTGAAGCATATTTTTTTCTAGGTCCACACAAGTGTATTGAGAAGACTGAATACAATGCACATGTCTAAAATTTTGGCTTCATGTTTGCAGCTGTTTAATTTTCCTACAAATATTATTAGTTGACTACAATCTTCCAAATAACATATCTGCATGAAAACGACAAAAAAGTCAGGGCCCAACTCCAGGCCCCACTAAAGACAGATTTTCTTTTCTCTTTTTTTTTCCTTTTTTTTTTTTTGTTGCCATCAGTGCTAAGAGAATTTTATTATTCTAAGAATGAATTATTGGGAAAAGAAAACCAAACAGGACTAAAGCAGGCCACTCTTGCCAGCACCGTTTTCCCCCTACTGCAAACCCCAGCTTTTAAAAGCATTTGCTGATAGGTGATACACTGCCATGACAACTTTTTTACCTCAGCTGAATGATTCTACATTCACTTTTCAGAACAAGAAGCCAGGGAACCTGTATTTTTGGGCACCAATCCTCCATCTGAGGTACTCTGCTGATACTCAAAAGAGAAGTTCAAGAACAGACAAAAGAAAATAGACCTGAGCACAGTCATTGCTCTGACCAGATCTAGCAAGAGACTTGGACATATAAAACACATAAACCAGACTGGTTCTGTCTACTATTAAGTGACTGCCTTAATGCTTTGATTTTTGATGTAATACTTTGCTTTTTAATAGCATTTTTCTTTGAAATTATAGTAATATATTTTAAACTTTGAGACTAAAAGTATATCCTTAATCAGTGATCAGTAAATGCTTCTTTTCATTTCAGTTCTGTGAGTTTTTATGAAATACATTCAGTATTTCCCATTAGGCAATATCTTTCTCAGTCATGGGGAGATTTCCCCCAAAATCTCTGATTTTTATATAAGTAGGTATGACACAAAGTAATTAACATTTCCATTTTAAACTTACAGATTTATACAAGCTCATGTCAACAGAAGTCCAAATTTACTGTAATTACAGATTATTTACATTAAAACAAAATAAGAAATCAGTATGTAAATGTAATGTTTGTTGTAGCTAATGCAGCAGGAGGTGGTAGATTAGGTTCAAACAGCAATCAGTTAGCAAATCTGGCTAACATGTAAATGAGCAGAAGCCCTTTTGTTTACATTCTATTGCATTTTAAACTTCAGGATTTTTAAACTGTCTCATGAGCAGATGTGAAAATAAAACATTAATCTTACCATTCTTATGGAAGCTTTCAAAGTAACTAAAGCAAGGCACTGCTCCTGTCCAGCTAAACAGACAATACTAATAATTGGAGTTACAGGTTACATTGTTCCTAATTAACACTCTGCTACAGTTGATAACATAAAAGACACTATGCCACCAACACCAGTGCTCTGCAACAATCTAAAGCATCCAGCAATATGTGGATCATTACTTGAAAGATGGGGGTTGTGAGGTTTTTTTCCTATCCACACAGATGATTACACTTCCTCAGTAAGTTACACCCACTTAGCAAAAATACATTATTTCTAATAATCCCCAAGGTATGCACCTGGGCTTTTAACTGTTTTGAACTTTCCAATCATTCATCAGATATAATAAAGTATCTAAGACTTTCAGCTATTTAGCATAAAAAGTATAAATTTAAAATACATTACAGCCATTAAAATGACAACAACAAAAAAATTCAATGAAAAGCATCTCCCAGAACATCGAGGATAGAAAGGAGAGACAATCTGGATGACTCAATTCCCTGGTCAGACTCTCGTGCCCACACTTTGGGTGTTTCCTCTTGCATTCTCCTAAATCTATTTCCTGAACTGGGAATTGTCAGCTTTCAAGAAGCATCCAAGGCAACAAAAGGAAGGAATTGCACACTGAGGAAGTGATTAATCTAATCTGACAAAGCTGGTGCAAGGGATGTCTCCCCTTGGATGATGAAATGATGGACATTCTTTGGCATCTTTCCTTTTAAGACTGTTTTCCAAAGGAAATCATGTTATTCTCTGCCCACCTGTCCCATCTGGTAACTTTCAAACATAGTCACCAGTTTTAAGGAGGTCTGGCAGCGTTAGAAAGGTCTCAAAGATTGAGTATAAATCAACATCCAAGTAGAGGAAAAGGACCCAAATTCCCACCCACTCTAGTAAAAGGCTGTATTAAGTATTACTTGTATTACAACTGTAGTATTTTATACTCCATCCAGCTGATCTCTGGCCAATGATCTCAGAACTACACACAGCACATGATCTCACTTTTCCTTTGACATTACCTGACTGCCAACTGGAGGTGGATACTCTATGCAAGGGGAAAAATACTACACAGGTGCTAAGAGAAAAAAAAAAAAAAAGAGGAACTGGAG
>VZRE01012153.1:355355-398508 GCA_013396775.1 Cephalopterus ornatus
AACTGGAGGCAGCATCAGAGGTAGGTGAAATCACAGGAAGCATGGATGGAGAAGACTCAGTTACTGCAACAGCTGGGATGAGGCAGAAATTCACTAGAAATCAGATTTCATTACATCCACAGCTCAAAGAACGTGGTTATTGTTCTGGATATTGTGCATGGATAAGTATGGATTTGCCAGCTGAAACTGTGGAAGCAGGGTGGAACTGTGCAGGTGGTATTTGACATTTAAGTTTAATCTTTACACCTCAATTTACTAGCATGCAGTAGTAATTCACTGGGTTTCTATTACCTATAACAGCTTTAGATAGGCCACTGGTGAACGAAGATGCCCTAGGAGATTTTTATTTGTTTAAACTGCAGGATCACTTTGCCATTGCATTTAGATGCTGGTTTTAAGTCAGTACTGGGTTAAGCCCATTCAGTCTGTCGCAATACACTTCAATGCCTACCTACCAATATGTTGGAAAAGGATGTTTCAGAAACTGTTCTGCCTCTGTAAAGAATGGGCACAAACTGGAGTTTATAGAGCTGAGACCAGATTGTTCCTTTTAAGAAGAGCAAATAGATAAAGTACCCCATACTGGAATCTCAGGCTTTTCAAATATCACTTTCTGGAGATATTCAAATCACAACTATTTATCTCCAGTTCAAAATAGAAGGCATTTGAAGAAAACAACAGATGAACTCACAAAGTAAAGAGGCAAAGTTCTTCAACATCCATTAATAATAGATGTGAGCAAGATGCTTTTAAAAATTGTGGGTAACAAACTAATCTGAATAATAACTGACCTAACAGTAGGCAGTAAACAGTGTAACTGCGTTTGGTACATTGCTTCAATTAGATGTGTTTTGATCTGCATTGATGCTTTAATTGGAGGCAAGCCTCCCCTTTCATCTAGAATTTATGACTTCAGGGAGATGATCTAGCCTTCAAATTATCCGTGTTTAAATAGCCACTAATTAGTCATCATTTGCTATCCCAAAGCTACCAACTTTTATCTTAAAAATATCCAGAACTAATCTCCACTATGAAACAAGTATAAACCATAAAAGGTAACAACCACTTTGATTTTACTAACAAGTAAAGTTCTTTAAAACTATTACTCCAATAAAAAAGGCTAGGAACTGTTTTTAAACAGTTTGTTGTTATATACTTTACTGCAGTTGCAGTAAACGACACTCTTCAGACCTCAGATTTCTTTCCAGAACTGAAGACATTCAAATTACAATATACAGCAATACCTGGGTAGAAAATTTTGAAACTGAAATGGAAACAAACAATTACCAGCTACAGTGTTTTTCACTGTTCTTCAAATAGCTGCTAACGTACAATGGCTTATTGTCCTCCCACACAACTACAACTCCTGTTTGCACATACAGTTCACGTGCAGCTCACCACCCTCTACTCAAGTGCCACTATTCCCTCTCTTAATGCCCTTCTTTTTATTATTGTTTTTGTAATTCATATCAGCATTGTTTTTTCTTCCACAGACTACAGGATAATGTGCACAAGTACCTTTTAGTAATACATAAAGTACTTTTAGCCATGAGGATGCCAGTTATTAACTTCTATTGATTCAAAGAATTCCCTTCGCCAGTAATACGACTGCACTTGCAGAATATTCTCGTATCGCCTACAAGGGCAGGAAGCCAACTCCCTCTTCAGACAACCTGCAATTCATGCAGTTTGCCCAATTCCAAGCACACCCCTCCCTCCCTCCCTGCATTGGCTGGACCGGAGCAACTCCTTTCCCAGGCTCAATTCCTGCGCACCCTCTAGCGGCTACCGAATAAAATTCCCATTTTCCTGGTAAAAAAAGCACATACAGGACTGCGTTTGGGAAAAAGGGCAGGAAAGAAAGCAAACCAAAGTAATTAAGTAATTGCAAATTACTTTATAAAAGCACCTTCCTTAAAGCATCATTTCATTTGCAAACGTTCACAATATTCACTGCCAGCAGAAAAAAACCTGGAGGTGCTGGTTGACAGTGGTTGAACACGAGTCAGTGTGTGCCCAGGTGGCCAAGAGGGCCAATGGCCTCTTGGCCTGTATGACAAATACTGTGACCAGCAGGACACTAAGGAAGTAACTGTCCCCCTGTGCTGGGCACTGGTGAGGCCACACCTCAAATCCAGTGTCCTATTTTGGGCCCCTCACAACAAGAAAGACATTGAGGGGCTGGAGCGTGGCCAGAAAAGGGCAGTGAAGCTGGTGAAAGTTCTGCAGCACAAGTGTGATGAGGAGCAGCTGAGGGAGCTGCAGGTGTTTAGCCTGGGAAAAAGAAGCCTCAGGGCAGACCTTACTGCTCTCTAGAACTCCCTGAAAGGAGGCTGTAGTGATGTGGGCATCAGTCTCTTCTGCCATATATCAAGTGAAAGGATGAGAGGAAGTGGTCTGAATTTGCACCAGGGAAGGTTCAGATTAGGTATTAGAATTTTTTTTCACTGAAAGAATAGTCAGTCAATGGAATAAGTTGCCCAAGGAGGTGGTGGAGTCACCACCTCAGGAAGTTTCAAAAGATGTCTGGATGGGGCCCTTGGGAATATGTTTCAGGGCTGATTATGGTGGTGCTGGGTTAATGGTTAGACCAGATAATCTTGAAGGTCTCTCCCAACCTTGATGATTCTGTAGCATATGAACACTCCACCGTTTACTTCTTGAGTATTCAAATCACTAATAAAAGATGTCCTGCTCAGTTACAGAAAATTAATTATTCAGCCTATCTACATACATTTTAAAAGTCCAAGAAGATAAAATAACATAACAAACATTTCAGAAAGAAAAATCTGATCTGCTGGGAATGATTTATACAGATTTACAAGATACATTAAATGAAGCAACATAATGCAGCAACTTATGCAAGGCCAGCTCTCATTTCCACAGGGAATGGACTTCTGTTACATTAAAGTCATCACATCTGGGAGGTGTAAAATTCTGTATGTACCCAAGAGGTTCATGTACCACACCATGGTTTTAAAAACCCCAACAACCTTCTTTCCAACAACGAGGTGCTGATGTGGCTCATCCCAACGCTTATTAGAGCAGTGAAAATGCTTTGTATTTACTGACTGCAGATCCCTGCACATACACGTGGCTTCATAAAAACCGCAAAAAAACAAATCATACGAAGAGAATTTACAGCCAAAAGACTTACCCAGAATGACTTGAAGAAGGAGGAGGCAGGTCAGGTGTTAGAACATAAAGACTATTATTTTTTGGCAAGTGTAGAGTTTTTAAAACAGTCTGAGAAAAGAAAAATCATTATAAATACAAAACATTCACCAATTCTGACATATTATTTTATTTCTTTCAATTATTGATATTTATTTACAATATCACCAGATATTTTGCTTCAAGATAAATTTACTGTAACTTCAAAACATCATTTTGTAGGTGGGCCACGTTACATATAAAAACAACACAAACTAAAGTGATTTGTCCTGAATTTTTTTTTTTTGGTAATGTTTTAGATTAAGAGTTCTTTGTGCCACCCGAGACATCTGACACTGTTTGAAACTCACAATTCTCACATTGCAATCCCCACCCACAGATGCTCAGTTTGAAACTCTGAATTCAGTTAACTGAAAACACAGTTGAAAACTTACACTATCATCTACATCTCCAGTCTTCCACCCTTTTAACAGCATTTTAGATGCAGGAATCTGAAGTTCATTTTCTAGAATATGTTTGATATCTCCTAAAGAGAAAAACAAAGAAAATACATAAAATACACATACTTACTGCTTTATTTCAAACAGTACTGAGTTATAATGAAAAAACAAAACCACAAAAAAATTTTCTATCAAAATCATTTTTAGTCT
This sequence comes from Cephalopterus ornatus, assembly GCA_013396775.1. Lineage (NCBI taxonomy): Eukaryota > Metazoa > Chordata > Aves > Passeriformes > Cotingidae > Cephalopterus > Cephalopterus ornatus. The sequence goes on from VZRE01012153.1 coordinate 359,180, forward strand.
AGTTACTCTTGTAACACCCACTTCAAACAGTAAAGGACAAATGAAGCTTAAAAACAAAAAATCAAAGCATGAATGATTGGAGAATCACTTGAGGATTTGATGATTTGGACATATATCTGGATAATTCTGCGTATGTTAGACATAACCATTTGCAGCTGCACGTTATCTAGAGCACTGAACTTGGCCAGCAACAAAGAGGGTGCTTATTTTTGATACCAAATTCCATTATCAATAGTCCTGACCTAAAGAAATGGAATGTTTGTACAATTTGACTGCTCTGACAGCTTTTTCAATGTTTTGTACATTTCGATACCCTTTAGTTATATTACAGTTATAAAATAATTCAGGTTGGAAGGTACCTCAGGAGCTCATGTGACCCAAGCCCAACTCAAAGGTCTAACTAAATCAGTTTAGTCAAAGATTTGTCCAGCTGGCTCTTGAACACACCTAAGAATGGAAATTTGACAACTTTTCTGGCCAACCTGATCCAGTACTTCACCACCCTCACAACAACAAAAATTATTTTATCTAACATAAATTCTTGATGTTGCAAATTGTGTCTGTTGCATCTCACTATCATAAGCCTCTGAGAGAAGTCTGGCTCCATCTTCTCTGTGTCCTCCAGCAGGTAGTTGTAGACAGAGGTAAGGTCTGTACCTCTACCCTGCCCCTCTCCAGGCTGAACAAATCCACTTCTCTGTCCCTCTCCTATCAGCCCTGTGCTCCAAAGCCCTGACTGGATTTAATGTGGAATATAAGTCATCTTTCTTGCACTGGGGACCTCAAAACCCGACGCAGTGCTCCAGATGCAGCTTTGCAAGTGCGGAATGGAGCGTGTTAATTATTGCCCCGGATCCACTGGCTACACTCTTGCCAACACAGCCTGGGACATGGCTGGCCTTCCTCACTGCAAGGGTTCACTGCTGATCCCTTTTATTATTAAGCTGCTTTCTAAGTTGCTTTCAGCCAGGTCACCCATGGGGATAAACGGAGTTATCCCACCCCAGACACATGACTTCAACTTTGTTTTCTTGGAACTTCACGAGGCGCCTGTCAGCCCATTCCTCCAGGCTGTTCATGATCCTCTAAACAGCAGCCTTGCCCTTCAGAATATTAGCAGTTTCTCTGACAAGATTCATTTTTATCAGTTTTTTATCCAGTCGTTATCTTAACAATACGAATAAAAGAATACAACAGCAGAGTATGTCAAAGGCCTTACTGAAGCCACAGTGACATCCACTGTTCTCCCATTGTCTGCAAAGCCAGTCATCAAATCACAAAAGGCAAATAAATAATGCTGACTGAATAGGCACAATTTGCCTTTAGCAAACCCATGCTGGCTATTTCGAATCACCTTCTTTTCTCTCCTGTGCTCAAAAAGTGCTTCCAGAAAGATTTTCTTCCATAATTTTCCCACAGACCAAGTTCAGTAATCATCATGGAACAGTAGGTTCACGTTTTCCTTAGCCTTCCTTTTCACGATGATGTACTTACAGAGACACTTCTAATCCATCAGTGGTTTCAGCTTCACCTGAGCTTTGGTCTTCCTAACTCCAAATCTGCACACTCTGGCAACATCTCGGTGTTCCTCCAGGGTAGCCCATCACTACTTTCCACCTTTGGTGTACTTTCTTTTTGCATTTAGCTCAGCTGGAAATTCTTTGTTCTTCTGCCATGCTTGCTCCTCTTGCATGTTGGAAGGACCTGTTCCTGTGCTTTGAAGAGGTTGTCCTTGAAGATCAACCAGCTCCCCTAGGCTCATTTGCCCTCCAGGGATCCTGCCAAGCAGATCCCCAAAGGAGCAAAATATATTCTCTCCTCAAGTCCACAGTTGAAATTCTACTATTGTCTTGCTCACTTCTCTCAGGACTTTGAACTCCAAGGTTTCAAACACAAGGCTGCCCTAAGTCTTTATCTCGCAAGATACAGAACACATGAACTACCTTCTGCCCTACAGCTTTCAGGTAAAAACCATTAAGAAGTTAGTAAGAAAAGAAAAAACATAGTAGTATGGCTGCAAAATCCTGATTCGATCAGATTTTTATGTCTAATTTCCAGGGATGCAACAGTGCAATGGAAAACATGGAACATGCATCAAGAATTCAAACTAATCATCACTAGGTGGCACCAGCCACCCAAAAAGACAAGGATCAAAAGTTCTAATTTGAAAATTTCATCCCAGACAAAAGGCTGCAGCATGAAAAATTGTTTTGATCAACTATTTCTTCAGGTAGTTCCTTATTTGGATCTGTATAAGCTCTTCACTAAAAAAAAAAAAATAAAAAAAAATACTCTTCTTCCTGAGCAAAAGTAAATCAACTCACAGTTTGGGGTATGTGAAAAATAACACTAACAATAGCATATTTCTAACACACTGTTAATGCAACAGTTTTAGGATAAAGACAATTAAAATGATAAAAGAAGTCTTAATTTGAACAAAAGAATCAAATAAAAATTGAGCAGAGAAGAATGCAACAATGTTCTTCACATGAGGAAGAATTCCTCTAATCTTGTCACTAATCCTATGCAGAAAGAGAAGCCATACAGATTCGAAGAGGAAATGCCAAGATCATCCGCTTATTAACAGATTGCATCTATACTAATCCTGCCCCAAATTACATTTTCATGCCTAAACTTAATCATTAATCTCCATTCGGTTTCTGAAGCAAGTTCGTAAGAAAACTAGATTTCAGAATAAATATTTGATAGATCACTAACCTTTACAATGGATTAGTGAAATTTTGCTTTTTTAAAGCTGCAAAGAGATTTGAAAATGGTTAGTAGCTGTGGAGGCTGCATTTTGAGGGTAGATTTCTTTTTTTCTTTCTGAGGGGTTTTGCTTTGCTCTGCTTTAGGATTTGAATTTTGGGGGTTGAATTTTTTTAGTTTGTTTTCATTTTACGATAGCAGTTTTCATTTAATTTTTACAAATCCTTACCGACTGCGGAGCTGTCTTCAAGTACTACATCCACATTTCTGTCTCTGTACTCAACCCTGAAGTCAAGCATTCGAGGTTGTCTTTCCACTATTTGTCTAGATGGCACTACATGGCGAAATGCTGAGGATGAGGAAGGAGTTGAAGCTGCTGTGGAATGACTCGTGGGGCCATAGGCTGGTCCATGTAAAGTCTCTCCACCGTACTCACTGAAAGACATGCAGATAAGATGATTTAAACAGAACAGCTTGATACATTTAAATGAAAGTTAGCAAAGTGAAATGACAGTATTATTCACTTACTAGGGTCCACAGCACACACCTCTTGAATAACTCCTGTCATCTCTGAATATACTGTTTATTAGTAATTAGAAAATAACTTTCATATCAGCAACATTAACATTTCAGGACTCAGAAGTGCTATAGGAGATCAGCAGAGATGATAAACAAGCATTTAAGCAAGTATTTCAGTCTAAAAATCATTATGTAATTAATACCAGAATTATCTTGAGAAGGATTATGACCATATCAAAATTGGCACTTCATTCAATAAGCCTAAAGCTTTGCCTTTTAGATGTTCTTACCAGGAAGATCTGGGCAGATACAGGATATCACGATGGACAGACAGGAAAAGTATGCACTGAACAAATGGAAGCCACGCAAGGAAGGATTTAGGAAATGCTGAAACACAGGTTGTCTAGCTTCCATTCTTTAACAGAACTTATTTGAAAAATGCCTTCTGTCCCTCTTGAAGATACCATGAGATCTCTCAATGGAAATGCTTCCTACAGCAAATCAAATCTGTCATCTAGAGAAGGCCTGAACTTCAAAAAGTGCAAATGTGGACAGCAATGCATGTCACAGCTATTGCAAACCCCATCATTGTGCCTTCTACATTTGAAACAAAAAAACGTGTTATGCTTGTAAAACAGGGAGCTCCTTCACTTCTCACATCAGCAGGCTCAGAAGGATGAATTCCCAGCTACAAAAACCCACACTTAGAGACCCATGTCTCAAAAGTCAAAGGCCCAAAAGTCTAAAGAGTAAAGGAAACAGCTTCATTTTCAGGATTTAAAAAAAGTATAAATACGAGTGATAAGTCATTGTCTTAAATCTGATGGTCAACTATGAATTAAGTACTATAACCATTTTGTTAACAGACCCAAGAAGCAATGAATATCCCAATTCTGAGGACTGGATTATAAAACAAACAACTGAATTATGAAACAAAATGTACTTTTTTCACTTCAATAAATTAACTTACTTCAAGTCCAGTTATTAATTCTATTTGATTCCACCATTAAAGGCATCCTATATATCTGCCTGGCAACCTCTAATGGAACATAAAAAGCCTCACATCAGTAAAATAAGCCTCTTATGAAAACCACCGGAAACCAGGCTTTAAGTCTACCAAGCCTCCCTTTAAACCACTTCCATTGGAAGGGGAAAAAAAAAAAAAACCAAAACCAAACATTTGGAACACATTTGACTACCTACTCATTTCTAAAAACTGATGAATTACTGTGAAACAATGCTGTAAGTGGACACTGGACCAGCTCGTTATCCAAGTCAGGCAGAACTACAATAACTAGTCCCTAGTTTCTTTCACCCAATCAGACATTCTGGTATTTTGGATATAAATGCTTTGAGGTCAGAACTTATTAACACAGGTAGAAAAAGTGCTCAATACAATCAAGACTTGGTCTCAAATTGACTAAGTAGGCCTTACAGTAAATATCTATTTAGTAACTTTACTGAGCAAATAAAGTCTTATCCTCAATCAAAAACTGACTCTATTTAATGACAGCTTTAGTAAGTATCGACACACATCAAACCACCATTTTACCTACATCATATATCTTTTGTCATCATTAAACTTTTTATAATAGTACATTAAGTACTTCTCTGAACAAAATTTTAAACACTACATTACTGTCTCTCTCAGGTAGCTCAATTCCTGTTCTGCTGTTTTCAATTGCCTCATCAGCACTTAGAAGATCAAGCTTCAGTGACTTCAAGACATCCAAGCACGAGTATACAAGCCAAAATTTAATTCAGAAACTGAAAGAAAATCAGTAAAACTACTTTTAGAAGGGAACAACCTTACTTTATCTATCACAGCTTCTGCTGCCTGTAATTCAACTCAAGAAAAATAAAAAAAACCCCTATGAAAATACAAACATTTTTGGCCAAGAACAGGGAAGCACGGAATATCAATACCTTTAAAAATGCATAAGGAAGAAGAAAATACTTAGCCAGAAGCATACCAACATCCAGACTCAGTAGAGAGAACCCCGCACAGAGTGCCCCAGCAACCAATGAATTCAAAATAAAAATCAAATTTTTTAAATAGATTTTTGAGCTGGTCCCCCACCAGTATGGGAAAAATTGAATGTTAAGTCAGCTTTGCCAGGAATAGAATTTGTGGTTCCAGAAACAGCTTTAAAAGGAGAGTTACATCATCTTCTTAGGATTCAGGAAGAAAAAAATGTAACTGTTACCCAGCATCACTCTCTGCATGTAATACTCCAGTCCTGTGTGCTTACCTTTGCAGAATGCCATTTTCTTGTGGTATAACACCATTTATAGCTGCCTGAGAAGAGAAAACAGATTTTGAGTCAAGCATACAGAACAACAAAAATATACCAGAACTTATATAATGTGTTTTAAAGAGTGATCAACTTGCTTCAAAATATGCCCTGAAATGCTCTCCATTCAATGAATATTCTTGGTAAACAATATTGTCATTACAGTATCTGCATAAAATAAAACCCACATCTCAGTGAAGATAAACAGCAACTGAAGCTCAGACCCCGGCATGATTGTGATGGGTTTCCCAGGTGGAATGCCTGGGAATAAAAACTGCATGGCCCACGCTCAGTCAATCCAACACTTTGTACACTTGCTACTCGCACACCTCGGACACGCTGCTCTCAAACACACTGAGCCAACTGTGCACAGCCGGGGCAGCCAGACAGCACGTACACAGAAAATATTATGTTTCCCAGAAGTATCAGGCCTGCACAAAGCCATGAAGCTGCCCAGCTGTGCACACACGCTGCATGTTGCCAGCCTCGTGTGCTCACAAACTGCTGAAGTCGGCGCAAACGGCTCCACGTGGCTCCAGCCCACCTACGCCTTCCCCACAGCCTGCTCCCGGCTCACACGCACAGGCACCACTCAGCCCCCTCGGAATCACACAAATGACCGCCCCCAAAAATTGAAACAATCTTCAGGTAGAAGAGGAATTATTTTTTAAGTAAGGTTTATGCAGTGAAACACCATGCCATGCCAGCCAGATCACCAGAATAAACAAAATATTACTTGTATAAGTAGAAATCTGGCCATGTGCATTCAGGTTTGGTCTTATTTGAAATTATAGAGTTATTAACTATAAAAATAGCCTAATGAATTCCATCTCATATTAAAACACATTATCCTTTTAAATAGTCACAACATACCCCAGTTGTAAGTTCAAAATCCCACTTCAAAATTTCTGCTTAGTCTCTTGCAGCATTGCTCTGTTCTACGTTGCAAAAAGTTCATTTCCAGCACATCTGATGCTATAGTAGTTTCTATAAACTTTGAAATTATATCAGGATGAGGGAAAAGCTTGGAAAATAAGTAAGACACTCTTAAACAGTGTTTTGAAGCCAACTTATTTCAGACTGCTTCAAACCACCAAAAAAAGTGTTTAAAATAATTCCCTTGCTAGGATTTTTCAGATTTGAGGAGCAGTTAGAGTGACACCATGTGAGCTGGTGAAGTTGATTACATACTAGCTCCTCAGCTGATTAAACTTTGTTCTGACTTTTGCTAGAAGACACAGGAGCAAAGACGTCAGAATCCCAGCTAACTTCAGGCTTTTAATCCTAGCACAGCAGGGGGCAGGTAAGGTAGAATAGCACTGGAGGGAATTTGGCAGGGAATGGGAAAAATATTAAAAAAAAAAAAATCCAGAGAGGAGAAAAAAAAACAGACCTCAAAAGACTAATTCTATTTCTCTCTGTGATGATCTTTACAATCACATGTTGAGTTCACAATTCCTAATATCCATCCTTGTACATCAGATATACCTGCCCTGCTGGCCAGAATACCTGGTGAATGAGTGTCCTGTCCCTGATGAAGATGAGAACACTGATGTTTGGAAGCTCAAAGATCCCCTGGTACACCAGGAGAACGAAGTCACATACTGCCACTGAATTACTGACACTCATCATCTATCAGCATCATTTTTACAAACTGACATTAAAAAATTTAGCTTAAGTAACTGCTTAATAAACACAAAAATAAACACAATCAAGATTTAAATGCTACGGTTTCTTTATCTCTAAATATATAAACATGATTTTTTACAATTTCCATTAACAGTTAAGGCTACATAAAGTCAAAAAGCTTTATTGCTGAACTCAGACAAGTTACTATGATATTGCAATAAGCTCATGCATTTAGAAACAAATATTGCATAATTAATAAAAAAAAAGCAGAGAAGGAAAAGGTCAGAGGTATCTATAAGCTACAGCAACAACCCACGAGGCTGTATCAAATTACAGGGAAAACAAAGTTCCCTACCAGATCAGTTTTTAAATCAGTTTATCCACCGTGCATGGCAATAATCAGTGGTTTCTTTTTAACAATGTGTCTCATTTATCATCATTGTGGTTTTTGCAGTCATACATAGCTCTTGATTGTGTTCATCTAACAAACCTCCAAGAAAGAGTAGGAGGCTTTGGTTTATTTGGGTTTTTCAGGATTGGCTTCCCCCTCCCATACTCTTCAGCAACATACATCTAATTCCCGTCAACCAACAATGTTGGTTGAAAGACAAAATTATCCTTTATTTTGCATCTCTAAGACACAGAGAGCAAATACAGGTTTTGTACCACAGAACCTACCCTAATAATGATCTGCTGGCACAAGAGAATTCTCTTTACTCGGGGAAAAGGAGCTGTTACAGCTATGAAAAAATAGAGCAGTGTGGCATTTCCACACTTCTGTCAAAGCTCTTGTCTCAAGAGGATTAAATCAGCTCAAACTTCTTCTGAGCCTACTTAGAGGGGTTAAATACGATAGAAGCTCCAAGCTATGTTCTTTAAAACTGAGTAACTCACTTGTTCATGTCCCTAGTTTTGTAAACTTGATGACATTTAAGGGGCGCAGCAGTATTATGTACTCTTTTGATGGAAAGACCTCTATTAACCACACTGTAAAACTAAAGAGTCTGGACACTGTTTGTTAAGCAAGATGGAAGACTAAAATGATGTAGACAGCAAATGGTAGCAGTGCACGTGTACATACTGCATAAATATTAAACATCCATGTTCTTACAAGAAGCTATAAGTAGACTCTGCAAAGAAAAAAAGAAAAAGGAACAACCATCTGCTTTAGAATTTCATTGGGAGAAGGTTGTGACTATAAAAAAAAAAAAAAATTTAAAACAAGAACACGTTACTAAGGCAAGATGTGTTCCAGGCTGTTCTTGCCCAGTGTCAGTCCCCTTTGAGAGAGGATCACATCTCTATGGTTATTCAAACATTCAAAGATATTACATTTTTTTGTCTCTCCAAACACGGATCTTTGATCACCAGAAACCGCCTATGTGATTAATTTATAGCAATTAAAAAGGTGTATTACACTTGAAACAATTTTAATAAGCAAGGCAAAATCTATTCATGGCTTATTAAATAGAAAGATGCCATGTCTGGATCTTCAGTTCCCAATAACCTGCTGCTGAGAGTGGAAGTGGCATTCCATGCTTATGCTGTGGGAGAACCCACCATATGTCCACAAGGGTCATTGCTGGATATGAGGTACCACAGCCTCGACAGTATTTGCCTGTTCTAATACTATCACTATTTAACAAGTTAAGTTCACCTTAAATGGAAAATTATAGGGGTTTCAGAAGATTCTTCCCAAAGCCAAGAATCTCAGGTGTGTCTCAGTACTATACATAGGCAAATTCTACCATAACACTGTTTAAACTTGAAACAGAGGATAATTTCTGTTTCGATGACAACACTGAAAGAAATACCAGGCCCACCATTTATTTCAGGAAATTGTAAGCCAAATTTAGCTCTTCTTGATTTATACGTTTTGTTTAGGGGTATGAATCATATATTCAGGAATTGGAACAGCTTATTTAAGAATTCATTAAGCACTGCATAACCTGACCTAACTGGACCTGCTTTGGACCAGACCAGCATCCAGAAACAACTTCCCAGCTCAAGCACTCTGTGACTTCATCATCCAACAGTGTATCTGGATAAACATTCCCGTGAATCTTGTTTTCTTTAAATGAACAGGAAGACAGGAACATGATATAATACAGGACTGACAAATGCCCATTGCAAAGGTTCAGAGTAACAATATTTTTTCTTGTGTTTTTTTCAGCAGCACACTTCCAAATTACAGTATCAAAATATATTAAATTCAACTTTTTTCTTCCCTATGTTTGCAGGAAACAAAAAAGCAATAGGGTTAATGAAAGGTTACCAAATTCCTTAACTGTTTGGGCAACCCAAAATTCTGTGGTATTCTATAAACAGACTGAAATTATTTAAGTGCCTAAAGAATACTGTGAAGCAAACTGTGAAATTTAGAACTTTTCCTCAAGGGACTGTAAGTTACATACATTAGTCAGTTCTGATTAAATGTGACTATCTTCCACAAGTACAAAACAGTGTTAAGAGAGAAACAGTAACAATGAAGCAACAATGCTGATGACTTCTCTTAAAATACACAGTTATAGTGTTAACCATTTAAAAGCAATTAGGCACATCTTACAGTGATGCTCATCCCAGGGCAATGAGGGTCCCATGAATAATTATCAACAAATTGCAGTATTTTAGATAGCACAAACATTAAACTCATAAGTTGTAAATACTCAGTGGTTGGCAGAAAGTTTGAAGATGGACTGGATTTGCCAATCATATTATTTACATGCTGAGGTCTACATATACTGATTGAATATTCACACAACGCAGGGGATTCCTCCCTCTTCATGGACTACAGATGGGAGCTAATTTTTAAATTTCCAAAATTTAGAAGTGATGTTTAGATGAATTATCTTAACAATTAAAATCAGGCCCAGGCAAAAGCGCAGTTAAAGGCTTCTGCAGTGGCTGAGGAGGGAGCTCTTCCTCTGTGGCCACCTCTTGTTCCTTCCCTCTCCTTCCCAACCCTCCGTACCACAGAATGGTTTTCCTGACAGTTACAGACCCTACCCTAGATACAGACCCTTCAAAATTTTCCTCTTCAAATTCAAACCTCTACGCCAATGCAGAGCAAGAGCTTTTATGAAGCAAAATGCAAGATCAACTTTCCAAACTGATACTAGAAAACACACCTCTAAGCAAAAGGAGAAAGCAAGTTCAAGCTGCACAATGCTGGAAGAACAATCCTTTCAGAGGAAGAGGCTACAGAAATGTAAATACCATGCACATGAGAGCTGCATGAGTTTCACTCAGATAAATAACCATTTCAGCTTAACACAACCAGCACAAGCTGCTTGCACAGAATTCCAAAAGCCTTATTTAGGTTTGAGTGAATTCAGCAAGTAAGATCACTTGAGTCTACTTAATAAAGCCCATGCACAGCTTTACATTTGTTTAGCTAAAAATTGAGAAGGTTTACATTAAACAAACACAATACCCGAATGAGATTGAGACACAGGGTAATAAGAACAGCCACGGCTGATGACTTAATCCAAAATCCATGGATGTCCAACTGAACAGCATCAACTGCTTCAGAAAGTCGCAGGGAAATATAATGGGAGTGACTTGCTCATGGGGTGTTTTCTTCTAATCCTCCAATTTTCTGTAGGTCTGACACATTCAGATTTATAGTAGTTATAATTTTTTCTTTGCATTCAACTTAATGCAATAGCCTTGTAAACAACATATTTAATTACTTCTATGAAACTCAGTAAAAGCTTTCTTTGATGAGAGGACTCATTTATTATGACTTTCAAAAATCTATATTCTTCCCCAAATGCTACAAACTCAGATTTTACTTTCAGTTTAAGATGTCTGGTAAGCTAAAAAAACAAAGTTCTGCATTTTGTGTCTTTCCTGTTTATTTTGCCTCTTCTTCCTATTATATATTTAACATCCCTTTTGATATAAAAACAATTTCTATCAAATCACAAATTCAGAAAGTTCACCCCAAGCTGTTTTCTACATTAGCAGAAGGAAAGAGAGTTCATCATCTTACGAGGAAGAGGTGCCAGCTGCTTGTAGGACTGTATTTTAAAATATAACCAAAAAATGGTCCTTTTAATGTTTCACACTACAAAATGAAGAAAAACCTGTTTTTATCGTTGCCTGACCCTTTCAGCATTTAATCTTAGATTTATTTCTCTGATTACACAAGTGAATATAACCAAAATCTACATATAAAACCTCACTACAGAGGGTGAGATGACACACAAGACAAACATACTGTAGTTTTGAGTTCTGTAGGGAAGAAAAAGATTCTGTTATATTTTGGACATATCAGTCAGTATTCAGATGTGCTATGAAGCCATCCTGCTTGAGGATCACTCAGGATTTGCTGAATTTAAGAAAATTAAACTTTTTTTTAAAGCTAAAAGTGTAATGAAATACACCAAAAAGCCCTCATTAAGCAATCTATAATATACTAGAAAAATTATTTATCTTTTGTATTTTATATTTCCACAGCAGAGAAAGGGTCATTAAAATTACTCTGTTTATAACTGTCATTCCATTGCAAATAATTCTACTCCTAATTTGGGCTAAATGTGATATTATCCCTGATGTACAATATTCTTACTCTAATTTTGTTGCTTTCAGAGGATTAATTTCTTATCCTAAAGATTTAAAATACACTTTTTATTTTGTTCAGACAAAATAAATGGATGGTAGAACTCAAAATGCCTTCTACAATTGAGAGCTTAAAAATAAAATAAAAAAAAAGGAAACAAAACCCCAAACTGAACAAATGTTATCCGGAGAGGAAAAACAAATAATTAAATGATAAGGCATAAAGGAAAGCATTAATGAGACAAAGCATCCATGAAAGGATCTAAAAAGCAAAAGTGAATTTCAAACTGCTTCCAAACCATAAATCTGCATGACAAAGGAACACACTTTCATACACAAAGGTAAAGCAAAACAGAAGTGCAAAGATTTATTAGTTCCTTTTGAGCACAGAAGTATTTTTTACAATGAAACGAACTCACAGGGCTCTGCTATATGCATTATTTCAGTAATAACAGTAAATGCTTTGAAATAATGCTCCCCTAATCACATTTGTTCTGAACTGCTGATACTGTGACTTTGGGAAACCAGATAAAGAGTAAAACCACACACAGATTTTTCTTGCCATCAATTAACAACAATTAAAAAAAAGGCAGAAAATTCCAGAATAAACAGCAGAAGTTTCACCAACTGGTGCTGACAAAAACACACTGTAAATATTGGTAAAATACGGTAGTCAATCTGGATTAATACAATAAAGGTTTACTGAAACCCGCTGTAATTCCACCACTTTGTTCTGCTCCAAGACACAGAGATCAGACCGAGATTCCCAAGCAGGAAAATGTGGCTTCTGAGCAGCTTTAAGCAACTACCAAATCTCGCCTGTTACAGGCAAGTTTGAGCTGTGTTATTATAAACAAGAAATTCCATGAAACCTTCTGCAGAAATACCAATTACTTCAGACCAGAGGCTTTTTACAAACAAGATACACTATCACCTTCCTACGTACACAACCACTTTGAAACCACTACTTTAACAAAAACTGACTGCTATGAGTTTAAGTTATAAAAAATATTATTTGGTTTGGATTTTTTAATTAAGTCAATAATATTTCAATAATAAAATTACTAATTGTGCCCCAGTAGTAAGAGAAGCAACCTCTACCTTTGTTATTTTTGGCAGGCTTTTCAAGGCAAAGGAATGAGTCAGCTTTTTCCTGTAGCTTGTGTTGTACTTGCTGGCTTCTTCCCAGCTTTGCAAGTCTCAAAAGTATTTCCAAGTGCTAGACGTGAAGTTACACCCACAAAGTTTACACAGAATGCCAACATTTGTCCCCATCGTGGTTAAAATTTAACCAAAAACTGTAATTGAACTACAATGAAATGTCTTCTATGCATTCTGCTTTATTTCAGCCTGCTTTCTTTACAACAAATATACTTCATGAAAAGCTGCAAAACAATAGAATTGCTAATAAAGCAAAAAATTAACATTTCATCAAAAAATGCCACATGAATACATTCATACAGATGATTCACTTCATCAGCAAGAGAGCACGCGTTGAAATAGTTTACAATTAGCACTCTAGATGTGGTTTCCCATTTCTCCCTACTTCTTTGGTGGCTTTAGCAAACTTTTTCCTGTCACTCCTACAACATGCCTAAATGCACTAGGAAGCCTTTCAACAGTTAGATATACTTCTATAATTCTGGGAGAAAAAAACCCCTACATTTTGCACAGTTCCTTTGTTTTATATTGTCACTGCCTAATTCCCCAAACAAAGTGCAATCGCAATAATAAATTCATAACTGAATGTATTTTCCTGGCATAATGAAAGTAAACAAAAGGTACAGGTTTATAAGAAGCTTAGGGATTGGCACCTACCTGAGCTGAACCTCTGTACCAGCAGGAATAAAATGTTATGAAAATAAGCTTCTCTAAACTATCCACTCAAATCATTCATCTAGAAAGGGAGAGTAGACCATGAGGTGTCTGCTACTTTGACACACATACATGTATCTTGGGTTTAGTCATTATGTCACAACTTCGGCCCTAATACTGCTTCACACCTTCTCACTTCACAGAAAGGAATGCTCTACTTAATATCAAAACATGTTTTTTCACTCCTTCAAACATTAAATTAGACAGCAGGAGAGTCAGATATATCAAAGGCTACGCCTGAAAATATACGTAGGTACTGAACTCCCACATTTCTACCCCTCTCCTGATTATTTTATGTAAATTTGAACGGCAACACTAAAATGCATAGGTTGGGGATAGTTACCTCACAACAATATATTTTTTGATCAGTCTTAAAAAATACATATTTTTTTTAATCATTGTTTCAACATACTAACTCCTATCAAGTACTACCAGGGGTGAAATCTCAGGACACAAAAAGTCACAGAATTACTTGCCAACAGACTAAGGCTCCTTCACTGATAAGCCATAACAGCATAATATCTTATACAGCAGTTTTCAACTGACCCTGACTGTACTCAGCCAACTGCCTAATCATTAATCCATAATAAAAGTATAATTATGCAAGATTTAGCTTAAAAGTTTGGAAACCAGAAAAACTCAAGCCGAAGTACGTAACCTGCAACTTGTCTTAAAATATTTCTCTCTCCAACAGCCTATGCTACACTACTGTGCTGCAGCAACCCAGGTCTTCCAGAACCAGCTAAGGAAAGTTTTTTAAATAAAACTAGAAACCATTCAGATATTCAATAGTATTGTAAGTAAATTCATTTTTAAGGCACTCTGCTTTGAAAGCCTGGTGGCTCCAGATGATTTCTAGCTCCTGTGGTAAAATCTTTCACAACCAAGGTTCACTTACAAAATAGTCACAGCACTGGCACAGATGCTGGTTCTTCAATAATTTACTTAGTTTTTCTCCTACTCACACAGTCCCAGCATGATTCAATGACAGACTAAACACTTGTCAAACACATGTTTATAAGATGTGTGCAATTTTCAGTTCAACTAGTCAGAGTAATAAACTACAGATACCTCACACCTGCCACTTCACTATTAATGTATTCTAGAAATTTGTTCTTAAATTTGAATGTTTCAGGACAAATTAGAGCTAAGCAATATTCATGGAAACTACCGATACAGAGGTAGCAGCCTCTAAAAACAAGTATTTATAAAACCTAAGGTAAGTGGGTGATGCATATGTGGAGCTACAACAATACTACCAGAAACTACTGGGATCTCAGGTGCTGCTCTATCACAAGAAACTCTGCTCTATTACTCTCTATTACAAGAAACAAAAGTCTTCTGCTAAGAACAGAAATCTAATTTTATTAGTCCTGTTGCTTGTTTGATCACTATGCAACAAAAACTTAAGTAAAGGAGCTTATTTTACAAGGAACTAAATTCCATCTTTTATTTGAAAAGGAGAGACAGAGCTTACTTTTTACTTATTGACTGCAAAGTTTTACCTAAAAATCTTCTCCACCTGCTTTCTGGCCAGAATGAGAATTAAAATTTCCTATGCAACATCACAGCAAAAAAATACAGCCATAAAACACAATCTCAGTCTCTTTGTTATCCTTCCATGAATAAAGCAGGGGGTTTTTTCTATTAGAAAAATTAAAATCAATAGTTATGAAACAAACTGCAAAAAGCTGGAAATACAAAGAATGAGAAACACAACAATTTTTGCAAGCAGGGATAATTTAACAAAAATATTAACAAAAAATATTTAACAAAAAATACATTAAAGACTTCCAAAAGGGATTTCTACAGTCCTTTGTAAAAGAAAAGTTCACATACAACTGTGTCCTACTAGGAGAGATTAACGCTGCAGTTGGATGCACAAGAAACCTGCACCTCTTGTATTTCCCGGAGTACAGGCACCCTGCCCACGGGACGCCTTCACCAGTGGGATGCCCATCCACCAAAACTACTTGTGATTACCTAACTCAGGCCTTCCTTCTCCCTTTGCTCTGCTGGCAGCAGGGTTGTGAACGCTGTACAGGCAACTCACTGCAGTAACAGCGACCATAAACCAACTGAGCTGACAGTAACACGTTCCACAGGACACCAAGATCCATAAGGGAACACATGTTCTAAAGGAAATCTTTAGAAGCTCCTTAAAACAAATTGGGATACAAACCTCTGCTTCCCACAGGCAGATGTGACTGTTTATTTGGCCACAGGGAGAATGTTATTAATGCACAGACAAGCTCATGTTCTTCACCGGGAAAATCCCTCAGATCTACTCTTAATGAGAGGAATAAACCCTGAACTTCTCACTAGAACACAGTACAAGATAAAATGTGATGAAAATGATCCCCATGATGTGAAGTCCTGGTTTCCAGCCACTGAAACACAGCCTGCTTGCAAGGAAACAAGAGAGCTGCTAAACATATGACAACGCTGTCCCACATTTAAGGAAAAGAAATGGCTGTGTGCCAAACTTAAATTAATCACCTAGTTTCTGGAGGCAGGCTAATTCCAATCAATCAAAAAAACATACAGAGAGATACCACATCAAAGCTGCAGCAGGGCAAACCAGAGAGATAAAAGAGACAAAAGACATCATCAGTGTACTGGTTTTACCAACTTGTACTGAAATTTGCCACATGCTGTAAACAGAAGAACTAAGTTAATGGTTAGAAAGCAGTAAGAGGAGATACAAATAACAGATTGTTGATAACTGTCAAGACCCAATGGCCCATTTTTTGCTAGGAATCCCACCTAAATGGGCACCTCCAAGAGAAATAAAAAACTGCCATGTTCTACCTAATTTTTCTCGGATCTTTTTTTTGTTGCTTTTGTTTGTTTGTTACTTTTTTCCAAAAGACATTTCATAGAAGAAAATATATACAAAATTAGTACTTATAATAAAGAAAAAAATCTTTTCTGACCAACAACAACTATTCTTCAAGAAGTTTACAAGCAAGATACAAAAACCCCTCAAATACTATGTAAGTTATCCATTCAAAATCAAAAATTATAGTTGAGAGCTGAAGCTTTACTTTAAAAAAAAATATTCCAAATATATAATTTCTCTTTGAAAGGTACAGAATCACTTTTTGTCAGCTGATTCTTGGAACCTGAGTATGACAGGAACTACAAGTCATCACATCTCCAGGTGCACTACGCTGGTGGTTTCACTGAAGTTATATTGTGCTTTGATCCCCTACAAGAATACGGAATAACCAGGCCAAGTATAGCAGGAAGGCACAAAGGTCATTTTGAAAATAAAAAACAGATTTTTTTTTTATATATATATAATCATTATACACACATTTACAAGTGAAGTGAATATGGGATAAATAATAGCCCCTCCCCTGCGATTTTGATGAAATTTATTTTCTTCAAGCAATGTTAAAAGGTGCCTACATTACAATGTCTATTGGAAGAGCAATGAAATAAAAATAATTTTAAACCAGTGATCAGGAGTAACAACAGAAATGGTCACCTTGGAAAAAGCAGAAAATTAAGTGTGGTGAACACTTGCTTTTCATTCAAAAATCCTGTTCTGATTACCAGTATAGAATATAAAGTCATGCTACATAAGAAGGACTTGAGTTTTTCATTAAATCTGAGAAAGGTGGAGCAGACTTTGCACAGATGCAAGCACTGGATTTCAGGACAGCAAAGAGATATTATCTGTGAAATAACCTCACATGCAGGAAAGTCCACACTGCATGAGGTCACGTAGAAGCACTAATGGGTCATTTCCTTTAAATATATACCATCATCATTTCAACAGACACGTCGTTGGGATTTTTCACACTTTTATTTTATTGTTTTTGCACAAAGTTTAAGATATACCATCATTTTTACCTTCACACGCCAAAACAGAAGATCAGAGTTTAAATGGGCAAGCTATGAAACCATCAGACTTTTACAACGGACAGAAATTCCTAACTTCTGCTTTCTCAGACGTTAAAAATTACTGCAAATTAATAGAGCTGAAAGAAATGACACTCAGGAAATAGCATATCAGCAACCCTGTGAGGCTTAAGAGAGCAGGATCCATTTATAGCAGAACAGTTTCATAAAGATGAATGCCTGAAGAAATCATTATATTATCTATGTTGATCTTCTGTATCTCACAGAACATCTGAAACATTTTGTCGCCCGACCTATAATAAGCCCTGTAATTAGGCTACAGTGTTCTAACACACAAAAACCCTAAGCTGCTCTATATGCAGCAGACCACCACAAAGGCCATGTCACATGCAACAAAGGGGAACCAATTATTGGCAAAATTAGACTTCATGATCCCACCAAGCAATTCATATACTGTTACTGCACATGAATTCCTCTGCAGCACTCTCATGGTCTTGAACAATGCCAAGCAACCACACATTTATGAAATACAGCTTCCTATACTGCTTCAAACAGCTACAAACACGATTTGAACACTGTAAAACAAATACAACGATGAGATATTGAAATCCAGTTTATTTAGTACCAAGTTGAAGATAAATTAATGGCAGCTTATACTGTCTTAGAGTATCCCGTATAGAGGAATAGAGATGAAGACTTCTAATTGGGGGTGAGTAATCTTTAAAAGTTCAAAAATAGGAAGCTGATGTTTCAGTTCTAATCCTAAAAGAAAATGGAACTCCGATTAATGATTAAAAAAAAAAAAAAAAAAAAAAAGGCTATTAGAAAAACTAAACCAAGAAAGGGGTTCCTTACACTTAACCCAGGTTTGGCTTTGCTTAAGGGTAAAATGAAAACAAAAAAATACCAAACACAGTAACACTCAAGTAATAGTAAAGACACTGGTGACATTTTAATCCTTAATACTAAAATCTAGCAAGACCAGGGGGCAAAAAAGTATGGATAAAACAAGCAGCAGGAATATTGCTTCAGTGCAAACAAAGTAATCCTTAGAAAAGCTTACACAAACACGTAATACTTGTAGCACAACATAAGAAACTTGTTTTGTGAACTTTATAACCTCTGCTCTCTCTCTGCATTCTGATGTACTTCTCTGTCAGCCCATGTCAGTCCTACTTCCCTGTTTCTGTTTGGGATCCTTCTGCTTTCCAGCTCACCAGGACTACTTGCTTTTGGTTGTTTTGGCTGAAGTCCCAGAGAAATAACAATGCCCTTGAGCTGAGTGTCAGAGAGTTCAAGAAGCAACAGGTGCCCAGTGGATTCTTCAACCTGGGTCCCTTGCACAGCCTCTGATAGTGCACAGCTTTTTTTCCTCAAAGAGGAAAATGGAATTGAGATACAGACAGCCTGAATGAAAAGCAAGCAAGCAATCTGTTCAAAGATAAGAACTTCTTGTACTTATGTTTTTGGGTTTTCCCCCTATTGCTGCAAGAGTGCCCCTGAACTTTGGTTGACAAGATCCTAATGGGATTTGTTCAGCTTTCTACTTCTTGCTATCCTAGATGCCTCACAGATTTCCTGATCAAATACTGAGCTCTGATTTTACTTCCAACATCATGGAAGTAAAGGAATCCATGTTTAAAAGCCTTTGAATCAGATGCACAAAACAAAGTGAAATTAGAGATGACAGAGATGATGTTCTTCCTATTTACCTACTAGGGGCCAAAGGATGATGGAGGAACCACCCTCCCCAAATCATCACTACTTGAACCAAGTCCTGCAAGTTTTGTTTTCCTTACAAATCAAAAAAAGAATGTTTTGTTCTGAGTTGAATGACATATTTAGTGCCAAAAAAAAAAAAAAAGGGATTTTTTTTCATTTTCCATCTCAGCTAAAAAACTCCATGACCTTTTGGTTGAACTAAAACAAAGCCTTCTCTTCTCCCCAGTTTCTTGGCACTGTATCTGTACTTGACTGCTATATCAAAGGTATAAAAACCCCCAACACATACATATACAAAAACGCCACCACATATGGATCATACATTTTTCATTCCAAAACAAAAAATGCTACATTTCTCATAAGTCATGAGCCTTTCTTCAAGTACTTTTGAAGTGCTAAAATCCCTTGCCTCACAGAGATGTTTGATTCTCTCAAGCCAGCACTCCTCTTCTTACAATCACGTTTCTTTTATCTTCTCTTTCTTCACTCTTCCGCTTCTATCTCTCTGTTAGATTAGCATGATTTGGATATCACTCCCTTTTTCACAAGAAGGCTGCTTTTAACAAAAAGGAGCCAGTGTCCTACTACTGACGGAGCCCTACGGCATCTTCTTCACTAACACTCTCCCCAATATTATTATTTTTTCCCACAACTTACCATTTCCTTTTCATAGACACCCTTCTCATTCATCTTCTGTTTAGTTTCCAGATTTATGTACTTTCCTCAAGTAGTTCTTGCACCCCTAATTTTTCATCCTTTCTCACCTTCCCAATGCCTTTTTTTATGCCGGCACTTTTGGGTCATTACTTCTTTTCCCACCAGATTGTCTTTCTAGATCATTTAGTAATCACTAATAAAATTCAGTATTTAAAAGTATTCTCATAGCTTTAGATATTTCACTCTCCTTTCTGCTCATTCTGGAGACTTTTTTGTTCTGATCATTTTTCGCTGCAGTTCTCTCATTCAGCCCAACCTGTGAGCAGTTATTGTAAAGCAGATAATTTACAAACTCCCCAAAACCACATCCAACTGATTTAATGTATTGTACTGGGAACTTCACAGCCCGAACAGAATGCATAAGGCTATTCCTTGCCTTCCAGTAAACACTTTAATTTTCAAAAGTTAGCTCATGCTACAACAAACTACTATGACAAAAGATGTTTTAACTCTAGCTCTCTGTCAACACACACTTGGGCTTTTCTGTCTGAAGCCACTGATGACAGGCACTCCCCTTTTGCTCACTCTTGCTTATACCATGATATGTTGCAAAATAAAGACTGTACTCATTTTAACATGTAGGTTCAAGTTTTCTGAGTACATATTGCTTTTTTTACAGTAGATTACAATACCATATGTCACTTCAATCATTTTGCCTTAAAAGAAACACAATATTCATTCTAACAAACTCCATTTTAAAACCCCACCCTAACCTCTGTGATACTTAGTTTCAAATTAATAAAACGAGAACATTCCAAAAAACATGCTGGAAATACAATGTGGCAGACAGTTGACATTGTCACCATAGCCTATTCTGGAAAATCTAGTATTTTTTAATGATAATTTTCTGATAATTTGGACTGGTCCAAAGTTCATTTGGGAAAGAAAAGGAAAAAAAAAAAAAAAGGAAAAAAAAAAGAAAAAGGAGGAAATCAAAGGTATTACAGTTTGAAGGAAGATCATTTGCTTTTTAATTAATTTTACACTTTTAAATCTTAATAAAATTAGTAGTTTCTTTATTTACTCATCCTATGCAGAGTCTTAAAATATTTAAGACTATTTTGCCTGGATTCATTGGTTTCCTCCTATTTCTCTGCACATTGAACCTTGTTACAAAATAGATGACAGCTTTTTTTAGGATGAGTGTTTGTTGGTTTTCTGTTTGTGTTTAATGGTGTCTGGATAGCACCAAATCTAAATAAGTTATGGCTTTAATAATCTGACTCAATTCTGCATAACCACGAATAACAGAAGAGCAATGATCTTATTTTTAAACTAAAAGCACATGAAAAATTGAAGTTGTTGTTTCACCTTCCATTTCTTACAAAGGCACCTAAATCCTCAATATCCTGTGTGTGTACACACAAGAAGTCTTCTAAGAATGCTACCCTTAATAATACTTCTTAAAAAACGATGCCTTTAAAAGGATACTAAACACAGCATGAAACAGGGATTTAGAGGACAAGAAAGAAATCAAAAAAGCCTGAAGACAGCCAGAGCAGACCAGGGTAGAGAGATCAGAGTGTACAAGCCAGGATCATGTTTACTTAGTGATGAGGCTTTAACAGACCAGAAACAGTCTGCACATAACAACCTGCTTGCTCCAGCCATAAAAGACACACCCAAATTTGAAATAAAGCTACCAGCTGTCTCAGCAGGATGGCATGTCACTGTTACGTGGGGTTGATCTATGAAGTCATTTTCTTGTAATACTTACCACTAAATCCCAGTTGTTTTGTTCAAGCAACGTTATAGCTTCATCAATATTTTCAATACCAGTACACGCCTAAAAATAAAAAGAAGCAGTAAACAGAATTAAAAGCATTGATCAAAATCAGAGTATTAACACCTATAATTTAATTAATTTCAGCAGAATGACAGGAAAGGCACAAGTCTTTCATGTTTGTTAGGAGAGGGTAGTGCAGAAATCAAGATTCCAAGTTTTAAACATCAAACATTTGGACATAATTCCCTGTTCCATCAGAGGATTCTTGTGTAACCTTGAGCAAGCCACCTAGGGAAGCAAGACAAAGCAGTTATTTGTAAAATTAGGACAACAGTGCTGTCCCATAAAGGTGTTTCGAGAATTCCACATTCAAAACTATGAAGTACTACTTTAAAAGGGACCACAAAAAAACTTAATACTTTAAAATGACGTTTAAAATAGCTGAAACATTTTGTCTAAAGCCATAAACACATTATATAAACCCTACTGCCTCTACCATCATCTTACACCCCTACTCACTCTGGGTGGTAGTGCAGTCTAGAAGGAAAAGATGGTGGTAAT
The DNA here is from genome assembly GCA_013396775.1 of Cephalopterus ornatus. NCBI lineage: Eukaryota > Metazoa > Chordata > Aves > Passeriformes > Cotingidae > Cephalopterus > Cephalopterus ornatus. Next base: position 381,365 of record VZRE01012153.1, read on the forward strand.
TACGAATTTTTGCTGATCAAAGTGATCAGCCTGCTACTGCACATATAAATGAGTAACCCTTGTGAAACTATGTAAAAGTAAGACTATATAATGAAGTATTTACAATGTTTTCATTTCAAACAAAACACTTGCATGTTGTTCTGGCTTTACCTAGTTCAAGAAATCTAATACAATAGCATTTTTAGGTAATGCTAACACCCCGCTAAACTATACTGTAAATTGAGCTTAATTCCAAATACAAGAGCACCTCTACTCAGCAAAAACTGTGATGCAGCATCCTGCTGCCTTTTTCTGATACCCACACCCTTTCAACTATTCAACTTCAGCAGGCAGAGCCTCGCTGTTCATTCTGCCACATATTTGCTACCATTCACACTGAAGGATATCTGATGTATTTCACCAGAAGAGAAAAAAGGAAACAGTTTTTTTCTGGAATGTATCTTGCATCCTAACCAAAGCTGTGCTCTGTGTTCAAGAACACAAGAGGAGTTCAGAGCTTTACAAGATCTGAAATGTGATCATGCTCCTTCTGCTCTACCACATAGTTACATAAAACATTTATATAAAACTGATTAAAAAAACCCAAACAAACCTTTTAACAGTAATAATACAAAGCTAGACAGCAGCAGCAAACAGATCAGTTTTCCTGATTCCAAAGACATATAGTCCTTTAAGTGATAAGAGAAGGAGGCCAAACAGACACTTTTGTCCTCCTGAGACATAAAACCGCACCAGGTTATGTATTTCCCATGCTCTAGTTTTCTCCCAGTTTCCAACAATGAACACATAAAAAGAAGAAATCACAGAGAAATTCAATTCTCTCTTCCCAAATACAACACTGAAAAATGCCACACTTACAAAGCACTGCGTGCAGCATCTCAACACAAAATGCACCAGTCTGGAGGACCACAAGGATCACAAGATGAAATCAGGGAGAATTTTGCCTGCAGAGGAGAGGCAGCAGTTTCTATTGATACACAATGCTCTCATGACCAGATTGATTCCCTCTGCAACAAGACAAAATTTCTTCCATTGCTCACATCATGTTAATACCGAACTTCACCCAGTTTGCACTGGGAGTGCTAAAAAAAACATTTTGCTCTTCCAAAACATAATTTTTCCTTCTTTTCCATTACTCCTTGCAGTTACTTCTGAAGTCAAAAATGAGACAACATTTCAACACATTATTCTGCAAATGTTTATACGAGGAGTGCAGGGCTTGAGCTTGTCATTTCTGAAATCACAGGAAGACTCACACTACCAACAACCTGCCACTAAAACTGAGGCTGATGTCTCTGCTGCAAAGCAGTCTGTGGGAAAAAAAAGTTGCAGAAGTGACAGCCTGAGATTCTGTTTACATTAAGTACACTTACTCTGGTCATCACAGAAATCAAGAGTTCCTATTTCTCATTTATCAGCCTTGCAAACTTCACATGACCTTTTCAAGAACTACACCGTGTTCCAATCTACAAAAAGTACTTGACCAACAATATGCTGTTTTCAACCCTGGGCTGTGCAGATGAAGTTGAGGACATGGTACCTAGAATTCAGAGCTCAAACACTGGTTTTAGTTGCCCCCGCTTTATATCAGCCGTACAGCTCAGCTGACTTGCAACTGTCCATATGCCCACTCTTAGCCTATACTAACTGCAAATCAATTCTTAGCATACTTTTATTTTGAGAAAAACTAAAGAAAATTAGCTTACCCTTCTGCCAGAGCACACAATGAAAGGAGTTAACTCATTACAGCAAAGGCAGAGTAATTACTAAACTAATTCACTTGTGTGTCTGCATCCTTCCTAAATCATCTTGTTGGTGATTTACAATCTAAAATAGAAGCCTGCTCTTGCTCTCCTAGCAATGCAGAATCAGTGGGTAACAAGGATGGACAGGGGCAAACATGAATTGAAAACAAAAATCATCAGAATTCTTAACACCTGAAACAAGCAATTTTGGTTAAAATCTTTGCACTATTTTCACAATCCCTTTTAACATTTGATTTTGAGGAATTCTTAAACTAAGATTTCACTTTCCAGATGCACCACTTTTGCTAGCTGTCAATAAAACAAAAAACAAACATTTCTGAATTACAACAGTGAAAAAATTAGTGCTAGTTATCAACGTAACCACAAAACAGACGTTCCAAGATCTTCCTCAACACCCTGTTAATGTCACAGTTGCAGCAAAGTAAGAGTCTTTAGAATCTTATTATTTCAATATTTCAACATTCAGACACTATGCACTACAACATAGAAATCCCTGTATCAAGTCATAAGCCATCAGTAAGATCAAAAACCCCCACCAGCCAAAAATTGAAGCTGCTTCCTTTTAACTGCATCACGTCACGCAAGATAAATTAAAATCATTTGGTTTGCGTGTCTTTGATTTTCCCTACGAAATTAAGCACACAAGACAGGCAGTCCCTCACTGGCAAGTGTGACATGATGTCAAAGACTCTGCAGTGACAGGTTAGTCCCAGAGCAACGTGTCCTGCTCCCGCCTTTGTTTTCTTTAGGGAAACACACCCAGGAAACCCACAGGTTCTGTGAGCAACAGAATTAAAAAAGTCTGGCTCTTCATGAGATTGTCTCTCATCCCTAATTGCAAGGGCTGATCTTAGCTTTTCCTATGGCTGGAATATTTATAAGAGTTTCTCTTAATGGACTTCTTTCCATGTCACCTGGCTGTATGTTCATTAAATTTGAAATCATTTCACTGGTACAAGTCCAGGGGACACCTGGCACCTTAAGGCTCTATGTCTTACTTATCCAGGAAGGCAGACTAAAAGAAAGGGTTTAATTATTTACAAGACAAGGATTTTTTTTCCTCATTTTTAGGCCTTTCATTCTATCCAAGCAAGAAACAAACAAACAAAAATTTAATAGGAAAAAAAAGAAGTTAAATTTGTGCAGACAGACAGAAGGGGAAAAAAAACCTTCAAAAGATAGCAAAGCAGATGAGCTCAAAAGACATAAAAATATATCTTTGTTATTAAGCAAGTAAAGTGATACAAGCCGAGATATTTTTTTTGATTCACGCATTTTATTCAGCTTTATTTTCCTGAGAAACCTACTTAATAAAGGGTGTTCAGTATTTTACAAGAAAATTCCTACCTGAATACAACTAACTCTTGATTCAATCAACAACCAGCATATCCTCTAAGTCCTCAAACTGAAAGAAACAAATCACAACAGAAAAGGTAAAGCCTTTAAGGTCCGTCTCCTCATTCTCTCTGCATTTCTTCTAAATCTAGAATAGCATTTTCATCCTTCACAGCTCCAGCTCCAGAGACTCTGCAGTCACTTCTGTGCTTTTCCAGACCACCGAAGAGGAAAATGAACGTGAAAATGAGAAAACCATTGTTTTGCACTGAATACATAAAATCAGATTGTGAAGACAAAGTTACTGAATGTTAAAACAACTTTCTTAGCATCCTGCTTTTCCAGGCCAGGTGTTTCCATCAGGCAGATTTGGATTTGTACATAACACAACTTCCAACTGCTTCTCCACATTTTTTTCCAGGTAGCTTCACATCGCCTTAGTGATGGAGACCCTACCTTTGGAAAGTTTCACACCTAACCATTAGGGGTCCTAGTTAACTGGCACAGTAACCTTAATCACTGTTATATAAAAGCAGCAAAGTAGTCACTGAGGAAACAATTCAGTAGGAGAAAAGTTGGAGGGCAGACAGACTTCCAGGCATTCGAGACAAACCCAGGAGCTGCTTCCAGAAAGCCACAATGCAGGACAACAGACTTGCTCTTCGAAATCCCTTGCAGGGTGGTCTGACCCCAGCAGCCGTAACAGCTGGATCTGGGTTTTGCGACCCTCTGTGACCCCCCACCTCAACAGCACAAGCTTCAGCCTACCTTCACATCCCAGAGAAGCAGCTGCCTTCCCCATCTGGCAGCAGCTGCTCCTCCAGCACCTGCTGCAGGGATCCAGGCAGTTGTTCCACAGCGGAGCTGGAAGGGACAACTGCTGCTCCCAACACAGAGAGCTGGGCTGTTACTGCTGCACCAGCCGCGAGAGCAACAAGCAGCTGTTGCTGACTCAGAGACAGAGTCAGGGTAGTGTTGCCCTCACAGACAGTGGGTGGCAGCTGTTGCACAGAAGCTGGGAGCAAATGGTATTTGGCAGCAAGGCAGAATCTGTCTCACCTGTGGCATTATTCTCCTTCTCGCCAAGGCAAAATGCAGCAGTCAAAAGTATCCAGAAGGCCACATTTCACCAGTAGCTGGATAGGGAGGAGTTAGACGTCTGTCTCCCTCAACATTCCTGTTGAACAATTCCCTATTTCCTCTGGCTACCAACAGTAGCTATATTTTCTCCAAATAGGGACTGTCTCAAAGCTAACTCAAAGTAGGCCTAGAATATTTCACACAACAGGTTCAGGCCCATTAAAATCAGGCAGACAGATGGCTGTGAATTACATGGTGCACCACTCCCTCCTGTAACAGTCAGATGAAAAAAAAAAGCCCTCACTTTGTGCCTAACCAACCTCCTCATGCACTCTGCAGTTAATATCCTCAGCTGCAGTCTCCCGCAGCAATTTAGGGCAGATGCAAACACAGGTACCATGTTCAATCCACAGAATCAAAAGGATAAAACTGGAGTCATAGCTCTGGGTACCCAGAACAGCAACAAATTTAGACAACCAATCTCCACAGTAGTCACACCACTTGTCAACTACTGACTTTTTCCCCTCTCACTAATATCACATCCATCTATCTCAGAATAAGACTAAGCTACCGTGATTCAATCTGCTGCCTAGTCCTCGGACACCAAAACAGCTAATACTGACTTCTCCAGTGTGAGGTGAAACAGGAGAAAAGAGCTTTCAGCATTTTGTTGCAACTTCAGCTCTGTCTCCATCACTACAATATTTACACAAAGCTACAGTGCTCAAAGAAACAACTACATTAAGGCTTCAAAAGATTCAACAGGTCAGATTACTTGGGAAGAAAAGCTTTCACCCTTTTGTAGATCTCCTGCAAAAACCCAGGAAGTCAGCATTAATACACCTCCATCCACTGCCACTGCACAGACAGCACCCTAGGAAGTGCTTATTTCTGGAAACATCAAATAAATCTATATCACTAGATATAGCAACACAACTAGAGTTAACTCTATTCCATAAAGATATATGAGGTTTAAAGAGAAATCAGCAATGCTGGCAAAGAACATATATTGTTGAAAATCAATTCACTATCCCTTCAGTAACTTACTCTCACAAGATAAAAGAAGCTAGGAGCATGGAAAATCCTTTTCGAGACCAGGTCGCAAACCTGCTCAAAAGGATGGCTCAGTTTCCCAGGTCAGTAACACAACAAACCACTCAGAGCTGTTCTCTGCATATGAGATGTAGCAAACCATATTACTTTTCTCCTTCCATACTTCCCCTGCAACATAACCAAAATTTACCTTGCTGTTTTATTCACCTATTCAATTACAACCAGACAGATCAGTTCACAGACACACTTCAACTCCCTGTCAGGTTTTGCATATCTCCAAAAACAGACAGCCTACAGCCTCTCCGGGTAGTTTGTTCCAGTGCTTCACCACCTTCACTGGGAAATTTTTTCCCATATATTTAATTATAATTTCCCATGCTGTAACCTATATCCACCGCCTCTCACTCTCAGACTGTGCAACTCTAAGAGAAATTTGATTCTGTATTGTCTGCTATTACCCACTGTATAGCTGAGACAGCAACCAGATCCTCCCTTAGCTTTCTCTTCCAGGCTACACAAACACAGCTCCCTTAACCTCACCTTTCACACAAAACACGCTCCAGCCTCCTCCCCTCCCAGGTAACCCTTCACTGGACTTGCTCTACTTTCTCAATGGAAGGACCGATATCGGACACAGTACTCTGTTAGTAGCGGTGTCACCAGTACAAGGTGAAAGACTGGCCTCCCTCCATCTCCTGGCATAGCAGTGCAGCCCCCTATGTCTCTACGACTTCTTCTAGAAGAATCCTTAATTCCCTTTCTAAGAATTCCTAACGTAAGCCAGGTTTCTGAAAGTAGGGTTTTTAAACAACCCAACCCCAAGTTTCCTGTTTCTACAGTCAAACCTAGTACCTTGCTTCCTTTTCCCATCCATTATGAGAATGGCTCAGTAACCAAAGACAATAATTATAAGGGTATAAAAGCACCAAGGGCAGCCACAGATTGGACTTCCAGCAGATACACTGAAACTCAGAAATATTTAGAACACTAATTCACCTATGACATATTAGTAAGTCAGAAAATTTTCTTTAAATGCACACATACACTGTTGCAATGGCAATTACTTCAAAGCAACTGAAACAAAGCATAACACTTGCTCCCCCAAAACAGGAAAAGTTAAACCAATATGCTCAGCCAAGCAAGCAAAGGTTTTAGTGCTGTAATATCAAATTTAGGATCCATGTGTAACTCCCTTCTGGGCTATCAAGAGATGCAGCACATTCAGACACTCACAAATGGGATTTTTTTGGTACCTCAGCTCTTCTCATCCCAGAGTCCCACCTGTCTCAGGACCACCTCCACAGACTGCAACACCAGCTACACACATGTGCATCTGTGGCATCCCTGCTCATTCTAACCTTTCAACAACTTACTGATGTATCGAGACTATTCTTATTATGAGTCATCCATGGTTATTAAATTAACTCTTACTTCTTTCTGTTTCAGACAAACACTTGAAAAAAACAACATCCAGGCATATCGACCAAGACACAGACTGAAAGGTCACCTACTGCAAGCTTCTAAATGAAGAGATAAGAATGCTTCTCTGTTTTTACATAACTCAGAAGACCATCTGGTAAAAATTAAACAGATTCACCAGGTGTTCGTTTAGCAAAAACAAGCTAATACACTCATCAGTATCAGAAATCAAGAAAGGGTTTTAGGCAAATATGCCAGGATAAAGTTTGCCCAATGCACTTCAACTCCCACACCCAACTATTTACAAGCTTCATCATTCTACTATTTGAGCACCCCCTTAAGCAAAACTCTGAAGTAAGGAAGCATGAGCCTCTTTCTACAGGAGAAAGGGGAGGGAGACGAAAAAATTGAATTTCTGAAGGTCACAGAAGACATTTCAACCTACAGCTACCAAGCAGACAGCAGTGAACTTTGCCCATGCTCTGAGATGAGTGCAAGCCTTCTGAACAAAGCAAGCAGGGGACAAAGTCTGAACTGGTAGCATGAAGCTCTAACCACTTCTCAGCAGACCCAGCTAACTCGATACCACACTAACCACTTTCAAATGGTTTCCAGCAGACTGTGAACACTCTCACCACTCTGGAGTAAATTCTGCTTCCAGAATACCACGAAGGCACATCCCTAGGAAGCCCATGAGCTGAGCCAAGACATGAACTCCAGCCTCCCAAGCCCCACGCTAACACTCCAGTGTTTAAGCCACATGCACTACATACAAAGAGCAGTGGTCAAACCGAATTAAAAACCAAACCAAAACAAAAGTCAGTACCATTAAGTAGTACTCTGGATTACCAAACCCATTTATCTTTCCTGAGGACTGAAGACAGCCTTTACTCAACAAATACAAAAATGTTTTAGCTAGGATTATCCCAAAGTTTCTGTGTTTCTTTAATACTTTTAATAAAGTACCTCAGTGAGGGTAAAACCTCAGGATTTTCTGAATCATAGTCATTTTGCTCTTACAGTATCTTACACATTATCACATAAGAAGAAAAACTGATGGAAAACAGAAAAGAATTGCAGGGGTCAAGCAAACACTTTTGCTTACTGGGCATTTGCAGTCATCTCCTTTCTCCTCATTGTCTCAAAACAGCAGAACTTTAAAAACAACTAAAGAATAAATAAAAGCCCACTTTCTAGATAACCACACAAAGGAAGAGTACTGATCCATACAAAAAATGTCTCACCATTCAACAAAACACTCTTTTTTTTTTTTTTCAAAGAACAGGACCAGAAGGCACAGACATATTCTTCAAAACCTGGAAAAGGCACTGTCATGGTTTAACCCCAACCAGCAGCCAAGCCACTCACTCACTCGCCCACCAGAGGCATCAAGGAGAAAATCAGAAGGGTAAAAGGTAAGAAACTACAGTTAGATAAAGACAGTTTAAGAGGGAAAGCAAAAGCCACACATACAAGCAAAGCAGAACAAGGAATTAATTCACTGCTTCTCATGGACAAGTGCTCAGCCATCCCCAAGACATTAGTCCAAAGATCCCCTCTTCCTCCTTCTTCCCCCCCCACTTTAAATTCTGAGCGTGATGTCAGATGGTCCAGAATATCCCTTTGGTCAGATGGGGTCACCTGTCCCAGCTGGGTCCCCTCCAGCCTGCCATGTAGCCCCAGCCTCCTCACCAGCGTGGCAGCAGGAAAAACAGCAAAGGCCTCAGCTCTGTGTAAGCCCTCTTCAGCAACAATAAAAACATCTCTGTATTATCAACATTGTGTTCAGCACAAATCCAAAACACAGCCCCATACCAGCCACTGTGAAGAAAAGTAACTCCACCCCAGCCAAAACCAGCACAGGCATCCAAAAGAGCAAAACAGAAGAACACTCAAATCCCAATCAAGCACAGGTCATACCATAATGTAAGTCAACAAGGAGTGGGAAAAAAACAAACAAAACAAACAAAAAACCAAACCAACAAAAAAAATCAAACAAAAAATATTTCTCTATAGACATAAAAATTACATAAGCTTTTAAAAGCATCAGGACAAGAAAGCCTGACAGTCAGTCAGTGGGATCAAAGCAAGAAGATGGAAGAGATGTAGTCAAAGAAGGCAAGGGCCTATCAGAAAAGTTACATGAATTCTGTGCACTCATTCACTACAGAGGAACTCGGGGACCATCCCATAACACAGCTGCTCTTTACAGAAAAGACTCATCCTACAGTGTCAATAGAGACATATAGAACAAACAACTAGGATCCAATGATATCTCCAAAATTTTAAAGGAACTTAAAACGAAATTTTTCACAGCAGATTTTTCTTACAATCAGCCTTAATTAAAGGTGAAATCAACATGACACTCCCACAGTACTGACATTTAGGTTTTTGGGTGAATTCTATTGGGGTACAAACCAGAAGAGGTTAAGATTTCTACAGTTCAGACAAATTTGACTTCTGTACCACAAGAAATAGCAGAAATTCCATTGAAGTATATAGAATAGACTTAGTATATACATGTATAAAACATACTGAGGAGAAGTGAACACAGCTTCTATACAGCAAACTCACACATCACAAAACTACTCAGACTTCTCTGAAGAACTCAGTCAGTTGAAGAACAGAAGACTAACTCAAGCTGATACAGTTTATTTCCAAAGGTTTACAACAAACCCCATCATCAAGCTTTTAAAATGCTGACTTCCAGAAACTAGGATGAGGCAAATCCATTCCCATTCTGCTCCTCTCAGCTCTTTCCTAAGGACCAGACACTGCTGCAGATGAGACATTAGGCCAGCTGGGTCTTCGATCTGAGCTGATATGGCACCTTTGACATTTGCTCACACAAACAACCTGACCTTTAAAAAAAAAATAATAGAAGTGACTCAGATTCAGTGTTCTTGTCTTTACAAATTGTTTCCTGCAATAGGTAAAACATGAAACCTATATAAAATAACCCAAGGGCTAACGTACTCTGTTCTAGTTTCAAAATGTCTCGTAAGAACTTCGGCTTTAATGAATTATCTTTTGAAAGCATAACTACTCCTGTGGAAAAAAGACCTGCTCAACCAGTTAGACATAGAGGACCAGCAGATGACTATTTTGATAGACCAAACAACACGTAATGCATACATTGGGGCTCTGATTTCCTCCTTGAACAGGTTCTTTTTTACAATTGCACATTATCTATTCAACTCCAAAAAATGGGCTTAATTAGTAGGTATCAATCCAGCCAGTAAGCATGTCATTTCCTTTCATCCAAATGATGAGGGACAAGTAAAATGTCAGGTATTTCCCCAAGCTTTTTATTCTGGTTCTTACAATGGTTAAAAGAAAGGACTCATCTAATGGCTGCCCCACATACGCACAACCTTATTCACTGGCTAGAAAAATACGAAATCCTATCAAAACCATGCTATGTAGTTCCTTAACAAGCTACTACCCCTTGCTTCTAGTGTGAAAGTGTATGAAAACTAGGCTTGCAACACGGTAACTGAACTATAAAAACTGCCCAAATATAGAGGGAAACTCTACCCTTTCAGGCTTTCCAGCTCCAATGCAATATTCTCAAGATGGCAGATTTTCAGGACACAGCAAACGGCTCAAATCCTCATCATCTCCCACACTTCCTTCCACACAAAAATATGAACTCAGTAAGTGTGTTTACTGTAAATGATCCTTGCTTACCAAGAAATATTAGTAACATTAGTAATATGAGTATATTCAACGTGACAAATAATTTTCACATTACCTTTCAATGAAAGCCCATTTTTAGCCTTTGGGAGTACATATAATTAATAATTTTGATAGTATCATTAGCATTGGTTGTCATGGCATTTGAAAAAGGATCCTACAGCTACCACCTCTCAATCTGTTTCAGTGACCTACTAACCCAAATACCTATATGAATGGGCTGATGGAAATGGTGACATGATTACTATGAAGTGAAGAGTCTTTTCAAGGTAATTGAATGAAAAGCACAGTCTTTCTTTCTAAAGACGAATTGGTGCTCCAGTGGTAAATTATTTAGGTTCCTACAGCAGGGCTGTAATGCACACAAATCACAGAATCCTCTTCCTTCTCTATAAATGTCAGTTAGTATTTCTAATTAACTTTCTGTCGTTACATAGGAGAAATTAGCTGGCTTTTCCATTAACAGCTATCAGTGAAAATATTCAAGTTACAATGCTTCTAAAAGGACACCACTCTTACTCCAACTTCTAATTTGTGACTCTGGAATCCACTTCACCTTCAGTTTAAAAGCTGGAATCCGCTTCACCTTCAGTTTAAAGGCCAGAGCAGTGACCAGGAAATCAAACTAGCCTTGTTCTGATGAACGTGAACTTTGGGATTACAACTAAGCCTAAACATACCTAAAGAGATGAAACTTCAGAAACACATAAAGAATAAATTAACAGAAGGCCTTGGTAGCAGACAATGAAAATGACAATACGCAAACTAAAACACACTAAGCATGGAGTATGCCTTTATCATGTCTCCTGGCCCTAAGGCCATTAAAACCAATTGTGTTCCAAACAAAGAGGTCCAATTACCAGTTCCAACGCTGTGTAATGCACAAAACTATAACATGATCAAAAGTAATAAGGATTAAAAGGAATTCAAATAAAAATTAACAGACCTCATAGGCATGAACTTCAACATCCTACAGTGTCCTAAAGTCCTCTTTTTCACACTGAAAAACAGTCCTGTTAACCATTTTAAAATTTAGCTAAGGATACAGTAACCTATATCCACTAAAATAGGTCAGGTGAAGCAGTGCTGAGCATCTGGGCACCTGACTACAAGAAACCCAGAAGAGCCCACTTTTAACTGAAGATACCCAGTATGAGGGCATGAATAAACAAACCTATCTATCCCAAACCCTGATTTCTAATCTCTAGAGTACTGGTTTTCCTTCCAGCTACTATGGAGAGAGCTGCAGAGCTCAGTTCAGCACCCACTGCATTCTATTCTACAGAGAGGCCACACAAAAGAACGGTTTGGTATGAGCAAGATTGAGCTCATAGAGATCTGAACACAAATAAACTCAGATATTTAGGGAGACCTTCTGATGAAAATAGAGGCCTCCAAGAACTTTAAATCCTTGGAAAGTGTCCTCCAGCTTATGTTTAAACTTTGACTGGAACTCTCTTCAGCACCTCTCTTTTATTGAGGACATTGTTCCAAGCGTATTGCCAAACACTCCACTGAAAGTCTGCAAAATAATCAAGAACAGTCCCAACAGTCCCTTCTGCTCCAGCGTCTTAATGACAAAACATGCCCTTTTCTTTCAGAAATCAATATTAAGGACGTCAACTTTGCTATTTGTTCAAAACCCATGGTGGGTGGTTTACCCTTAACGAAAATAGTTAAAACACTCTTTCCAGCCCCCAGCATAAGTCACAGTCCAGGACAAGAATCAAGCCTTAAAGCTATTGCTGCATCTGCCTACCTTTCTCACCCATCAAATTTTCATACTGGCAATAATTTAAAATGACAGAGAACCTGAGCCAGCATGCCAACACACACAGAGGAAAGCAAAATCTCCCTCAGCACCACCAGAGAAGTGAATACACATGTAAATTCTGCACACACACTGCCAGACAGTGAAAACTGTGTGAACAACAGAGATAAGCTTCTAACCAGCTGAAGCAGACAAGACCACAAAAAAAAAACAACCAACTTTAAAAATGTATCTTATCATTTATTTAACAGCAGTGTGTTAACCCCCAAGAGAAAAAGATTTTCCAGTTTCTTTCATTTTAGCCGTTCCAGAAGGAAACAAGTCGTTTGAATTATGGTTAAATCTTAAACAAAACAAAACAAAATAGCTGATGTATCAATGTCACGGTCAGTTTCATAATTTAAAAAATGATCATTTAGCATGTTCTCACTTTTCTGTGCTGATGGCAATGAGATTCTTCCTTTCCAATTCCTCCTTGCTCCTCCTATAAACCTCTTTTTTTATGAGAAAGATGGACATAAAGTTGAAGTTTGAAAAAAAAAAAAAAACCAAAAAACTTTTTATATACACTTGTACACTACTTTGGTGAATCACAGCAAAATAGTCTATTATCCAGTTTAAAAAAAAAAATGAAAAAAAAAAAGTCATATAACCTGGTTTCACAATGAACGTGGATCGAAGACGGAAGGAAAATGAAAACTATTAGAAATCTGTTGTCTCAATGAAAGCAAGGATTTTTGAGCTGATTTTTTTTACAACGAAGTTCTTCCCAATCTCACTAAATCCCGAGCCACTTATTTATTTGGTCAATGAAAAACAAGAATTCAATGAAAAATTTCCTTCTGAAGCTCGATGTGCCAGATATTCTTGTAATATATGGACACAAAGGAGCAACTCCCACAATACTCCAACCCTTGGGCCCACTCTACACTTAGAACTGTTGTGAGGACAACCACATAGAAGGAATGAAGTGCTCCTAAAGGTAGTCATAACTTAGAATGACTAAACAGCATTCTTGTTCATTTTAGTCCCCATACTAAGTGAAGCTGCAAAAATAAAAGTAAAGGTGCTAGCATGCAAAAACATCATCTGACACTTCTGTCAATACTCACGGATTGGTTTTCATTCCTGTGCCAAGTTAATGAAGTTTGGTGCCATTGAAGTTCGCAACTTAAAAAGAAAAAACCCACCTATTTTCTTTCTAATGAAAAAAGGATCCCAAACTGCAGAGATCATGAATGTGTTTGTATAACATGAGTACCTGGGTATCCCACTAGAGATGGAAGAACACTTTGCAGTTAAATATAACAAACCAAAGAAGAACAGTGATGTTAGAAATTTAGTAGAAAATACATGCCCTATTCCTCCCAGTTTGTGAGATATGTTGCAGCACCGCTCTTTCACCAATTCACATGCAGCTACCTTTTTTGAAGGATTTGTGCTACAAACACAAGCTGATGGGTCTTTTTCCTATGGAGTTTTTCCTTTATGCCAATGACACTTTGTGGAGAAATTCTGAATTGCATTTAGTAAAAAAGCTAAAACTTGTCTGTGTGCTCAACCCCACATTAGCTACTTGCCCTGAAAGCAACCAGACTACTCACGTACAAAGCAAAGCTTCTGCATAATCTTTCCTAAGCGAGGGCCTAAGAAGGCAAAGTTAGACAGGTTGCTCACACAGCCCACATGCATGAATACGTACTTTGTGCTCCCTGGGTAACATACAGTAGCCTCATTAAAAAGCAGAGGAAAAGAAAATAATTGTAAACCACACAGAACAGGCTTTAATGGTTTTCAGACATAAAGCAAAAATATTCTTGTAGATCACTTACTGTGTTTTACTCTCTAGTTAAAATATTTCTTAAAATTCAAAGGTTTTATGTATACCTATGTGTATATACAAGATACCTTTTTAAATATTTCTCTTTAGTACCTCGGAATGCAGAAGTAACCTGTTACAACAATCAGAGCTAAAAAGAAAAAACAAATGTAATACAAGTTCCTGCTCTAGCTGAAGTCAATGGCAGAATCCATAATGACTTTGAAAGATACAAAATAAATCCATGAAAACTTCACAAAAGCATCAAGCATTAGCATAATTATGATTTCACTGATTTTTCTTAATGGGGAAAGAAAACCCTTTCAAGCTTTAGAAGTTCAAAGACCACTGCTCTATCCCTCTAAAACATAACTTGGGAAAAGTGAGGGTGAAATAGTGATGGAAGGTTTCTCTCCCAGTTTAATTTAGCAAAGATTAGCTGAACAAAACTACAAAGAACTGCTTTTGAAATTTCCACTGTGTGCAACATTCTTCAACAAGATACCTCACACGAATATAGAAGATGGCAGCAGAACTCTGGGAAACATATTTATTAATTAAAAGGTACAGAAAATATAGAAGGGAAAATCAAGCAGAATTACTGTGCACATAATGTTTTACTTTCCATTTTAAATTCTTAGTGAATGAGTTGTGAATTCCATCAAGTATTTAAAAACTCAAAACCCTTTACTGTTTTGTAACAGTCTAAAGATACGAGGCCTAATAATGACTGACATTGTCCTTTACTAATCTGAAGCTTTAACAGCATGACAATTAACAGTTCAGCGCTTCAAAAACAGGCAGGCACTTGATATTATTTTAAAAAAAAAAATAGGATGAAACAGGAAAACAAAGCTGTCTGCTGAAATACAAGAGGAAAAGGTTTGGGTCCTTTTTAAATATGCATTGGTATATGATAAAATATTTCCTGTGTCCTAAGTTGAGACACATTATGTCATCCACCCTTCATCTAAAACTGGTTTCTGTGACTCCACTGCCCACCTGCGAGTTTGCAATACTTACGTGTCTTCACGGTACCAAACACTGCAGTTGCTCTTACCCTTTTATTAACTGGTTTCAAAATCCAGGCACAAAAATACTGCAAAATAGCACTGACATCAAAATCTTGTAAAGTGTAAATCTGTGTTGAAAACTCTATTGAAAAAATAATCTTACGTTCACCAGTCACTACCTTCATCACCTGGGATTCCTGAATGTAAACCTGCTCCAGGTAATAATGCGGGATTCCACAAGAGTCTGTCCTCACTGGTATGAGTGCAGAAGTGGGGTCCCAGTTTCCTTCTACACGGTGTGTTTTTACTGGAAGAAGAACTTTATGAAACTCCAGCCTTAAAACTGAGATTTCATTCCTTATATACACCAAAGTACGAATAAAGTAACACTTATTAAGCATTTTAATAAATACGGGTGCAGAAGTGACAACACCTCCCTGTTATCAGCTGGGAACTCCACGTGTTACGTCAGTGAGATACCAGATACCTTTTGCAAAAGAGGAATTACATAATGCACATTACAGTCACCCTACCTGTAGCTCCAAAGAAACACACACACAGAGTGAAGGGATAGTTTTGTTCTTTTTTTTTTTTTAAATTAAACAGCTTCACTGCTAACAGCTGGAAAACAGTATTTTAAGAAGCTGAACATACAGATGGCAGTTTTATAACTCAATCCAAGAACACCAAGAAGCCTCTCCACGTAAGAACAACCACTGCAAATGGGCAAGGCTTAAAAAAACCTTATGGACTGAAAAGCAAATATTAAAAAGATATATTCAATTATTATCTGATACCCTTCCAAGCTGCTTTTGGCTCTGCCAGCTATTTCAAATACAAGTATCCTCCACTTTTTTGTTTACTTGGCCTTAAAACACAATACAAAACGAAGAAATATTAAGAAGCAATATACTGAACAGATTAACCAAGCTCCTGAACACATCATTTTTACTTACAGAAAGACTTTATTCTGGCAGTAAGAGTCAAGAGCCTGGAGTTAAATTACAACCCTTTTCTGTAGGGAGGAGGAAAGGTAAGAAACAACTTTTAAGGGCATATTCCTCCTTTCCACACAAACACGTTGCTGTTTGGAATGGGGTGTGAGGAGTTTTGCCGTCATCACAACAGTCACAGGCTGAGGCAAGCATGAAGTGAGTGTTGATGCTGGAATGGAAACACCTCTGTTCAGCGCTAATCTGTAGTACCAGAAAGTGATTCACTGCAAACACTGTGACAAATCATGGGGAGTGATGAGTTTTGTGTCCCCCCTGGCATTCACCTCTTCCACGTGAGCTGCCTCACAGCTGTCCCAGGGCCTGGGTGGTCACAGAGGGTACAAGCCAGCAAAGAGGATGAAAAAGCTTTTTTTTTTTTTTTATTAATTAAAAACTGAAACTCTCCAAGTTGAAGAAGACATTTTGTTCACGCACCTTGAGAGAAGAGGGCACATATTCCCCATTTCTGACAAATAAAAGAAGAAGACAGGCAAGAGCAGAGGCTTTGGAGCGTGGGCTTCACACCCACCACCCCGGAGACCTCCCCACAAAGAACAAGCAGCACAGCGAGGAGGAGAAAGAAGAAAAGCAGCGAGAGGCCACGGCTGTGCGGCGGCGGCGGCTTGAAAATTTTACCTGGAAATCAGCCAGTATCATCTCCCGGTCCATGTTGGACGCCATTGCAGCCAGCTGCGTCCCGGCTCTGCTCGGACCCGCGCACCTGGAGCCGCTGCCGGCGGGGAGGACGGGGCAGGGCGGCAGCTCAGGAGCTCATGGAGGCGCCGCGCTCCGCTCGGGCTCCCGCGGCGCCCCCGGGCTGCCCCTCCCGGGGCGGAGGAGAGCGGCAGGGGAGGGGAGAGCGGCGGGCCGGGCGCGGGGCCGGGAGCGGGCAGCGCTGCCTCAGCCGCGGGGCCGGGGAGGAGGAGGAGGCTGAGGAGGAGGAGGAGGAGGAGGAGGAGGCAGCGCCGCTCCCCGCCTGCCTCCACAGCGCCTGTGTCGCACATTTTGCCTGTCATTGAGGTCGCAAAGAGGCGCTTTGCGGCCGGCACGTGATCGCCCGCCTGTCAAGCGCTGCGAGAGAACCGGGGGCGGGACCGCGCCGGGACCGGGCACCGCGGGACCGCGCCCGGGCAGCGGAGCGCCTCGGCCCGCGCTGCCCGTCGGAGACGCCGCCGGTCTGCCCGCGCGGGGCCGAGG
>VZRE01012153.1:411622-444572 GCA_013396775.1 Cephalopterus ornatus
ATCCTGTTTTCTCTTTTTTCCCTCCCTTTCCTCTCTCTCCCTCTCCCCGCAGCCGGGACTGGAAGTCTCCTCTGGATAACCCCGGTGCCTTCGCAGCCGCAGTGAGTACAGAGAAGGGACCCACATCTTGCCGGGGGGATGTTTCTGACACATCTTTGCGGCCGCTGCCGGGCGGCGGCGGCGGGGCTCCCGCTGCAGCGCCGGGCTCTCCTCCCCCAGCACCGCGTCCAGGGATGCCGAAGCATCTTCTCCCAGCGCAGCCCATGTAGAAGGCAAAAACAAGCAGGTTTGTCCCCAGGTTTCCTTAAAAAAATGGGAGGCAAGGTATCCCCCAAGCCGGAGCTTTTCATGACCTTGTGATACATCTGAAAATCAGACGGGCGAAAGAGGGGGGAGGAAAAATCCACGCTTCTTGGTTTCTGTGTCACAGAGGCGAGGAAATTATCTTCGCATGTAAAGTACACGGCACGTTTCCGAGAGCCAGATGTGTCAAGCCTTGCTCTGCAGCCCTAATTTACAGAGCCTCACTCGAAAAAAAATAATAATTCACTTCAGCCACGGCTCTGAGTGGTAAAATGGCTTCTGCGTTTTGAAGAAGCACTTAGTACAAATCACCAGGGACATTATACAGTGCCAAAGGTTCTTGCTTGTCATTTTGTACTTTCCCCTCATTAGAATTACCTTTCAGCACAGTATCGGTTGTAATTGTGCGAAGTTCAGCTTAAGGATCTAGGAGGAAGAGAACTCTCCTATGTTGGATACTTCAGAATAACCTTGACCTTTCATTAGTGCTTATCCTAAAAGATAAGTCATGCAGGGAAAGCAGGGAATCGGGCAAGGCACCTGCAAAAGCACAAATGAAATGGCTCTATTTTTAAACTAGTGTTAAAATGGCTTCTGAATCTTACTAAACAAGGGGCACTGAAGGGCTAAAAGCCAAAATCTAGAGCTCGGTGGCAAAATTCAGTTTGACACACACAGGACCCCGAGCTAATTTCCTCATCCCCAGATGGATTTTGTGCCGTTAGTGCAGCCAGTGCTGCTGAGACTCACACTGCCAGGAAGGGTAAATTCCCCATGAAAGAAATTGAATCAGCCAAAAGTATAATCAGCTTTTCAGGGAAGTACAAGATCACTGAACCATGTTTCCAGTTGCATTTCTTTGTTCCTCTGTAACTGTTTTATGATATTTGTAGCTGTAATTATGGAGGCCACTAGCATTTTTGAATATATTAAATTACAGAAGCCTAATTCCGGGTAGGAAGCTTGAAATATTTTCTTCACAGTGCAGCCACTAAAAGGTTAAAGTCAATTCACAGCTCCTGGTGACAGTTTTCCTTCAGCAGATAGTGCCTATCAAGATGGTCTTTCTTTCTCCTGTTACACCCTGAGAGCAGGAAACGGGGCAGCATTTATATTGCAACACAATCCTCTTCACTCCTCAGTATTAAGATTATTACCAGCACAACGATATTTTAATGAACACTTTTAAACATGGAGCTAATGAACATTTAAAGGCAAAGATACTCATGCAACACAAACCACAATAAAATGCGATGTCCGGTAGAAACACGGAGTATTCAAAAGCTTTTCAGGATTTGACCTTAATGGAACACAAGAGCAATCCTGGGTACAGCTCACATTTATATGCAGAGTATACTGCAGGCCAAAATAAGGGCTTCTGCTAAAGTTAATTGTAATTTTCTGGTGAGGGAGGATCGAATGTTCAGGCTTGAAGTTATTAACATCTATTCTGATGGAAATAGGGACATTTGGACACACTTTGTCAAATCAAAAAGAGTGCTTTCTGCTTCAGATATGTTGCCCCAGAGGTGATGTACCACCATTTGAAAATCTGCACTTCCAAATCAGAGGTGCCAGGATGGGAGTGTATTGATCGGCCAGGAACTTTTGCTTGTATCTAATAATGCTGGAGAACAGGCAGAGAAGATTTTCAGTCCACATTAGCTGGAATATGCACAGGCCTGGAAATGGAGCTGTTACTTAGAAATACTTCCTACAGAACGGATTTTTAAAAATTTTCTGAAAGGAGAAGTACACCCTGCTAGAAAAAGCAGTTTTCTCTCTGTACATGCCATAGTCCTTGAGAGTGTGACTGTAGGTATACAAATAAAGCTATATTTAATCTCTCAAAGGGAATTTTATAGAGAACATCTGTTAAAGAGAAAAGTATATTTGTTTCATGAGCACTGCAGCCTTTAGTAATATCACTTCCTTGCACCAACATATACGCTTTAAATAGTGTGATGTCTGTGGATTTTTCAGATGTAATTTGTTTTAACTCCTGTAAAATAAGGGCTGCAGACAAAGAGCTGTGCTACACTGTGATACAGTCACAGTATTCACAATCCAGCACTGTATGCATGCATTGGAGTGAACAACAATTTCCTTCCTGTACGAGCATTTTAATTTATGGAAGCATACTGTTTTGTGTAAAGAAGGTAGTAGATAATTAACAGTATTCATTAAATCTAATTATAGGCCTCTGAGGCAAAAAGCTGACACTTTTCATTGTGGTATATTCAGAGAAGATAATTGAAACAA
Organism: Cephalopterus ornatus; assembly: GCA_013396775.1. NCBI lineage: Eukaryota > Metazoa > Chordata > Aves > Passeriformes > Cotingidae > Cephalopterus > Cephalopterus ornatus. The sequence goes on from VZRE01012153.1 coordinate 414,188, forward strand.
CATTGCAGCCACAAGGCATAACATGCCCATCATATACTTGATACTAATTCTTTTCTCAAAAATGGGATGAATCTGATGCTAGAGATAAGGATTACTGTTACTCACTCGAGTAAGGAAAGTCTGGGGAACCTCATTATGCAATGCTGAGTGCACTGCAATATCTCTGTAATTCCAGAGCTAACCACAGACAACTCAATTTGCCAAATTGCGAGACGGTTTTGTAATGTACACAAGTATCTATTACAAATTAAGAAAAGATTGAACACATTTTTAGCTGGGACGTAGGTCAGAATTTGAAGACAGATCTGCCTGAAGAAGCAATAGGCCAATGTATCAATCGTTATCTCTGTTTAATCTTTAGGAGGTACCAAGTAGTAATAGCAGCCTTACCCCTAGGAGTTGTTATTAGGAATGTAATTTGTGGTTTTAAGCTATCAGTACGACAAACAGATACATAGACAGCAAATCAACACTTGCAGCTCCCAAGTATGTATATATATATAAAAGTATGTCAGACCATGTGCAGCTTCAGAGTAATTTTTCCTATCACCTGATACACACCAACAACTCAATCTTCTGGCAGCAGTACTACTTTCATTCTCAAAAGGAAAGTAAAGCAGCTCAGCTCTGCAAAGCTTGCCTTCAGCTGAAAGAGAACGTGACAGACCAAACATGCTGGTTGTGGGGAAGCATTTGTCATTTATATTAAAAAAACCTGGATTTTCTTATAAATGGCAGATGCTTGCAAGCTGAATCACCATGCTAGGGGCAAATTTCAGTGTTTCCCCCTGCTTTGCCACTGGAGGAGTGTAACTGGTGTCTCTGCAGCTCCAGCAGTACCAGGGGGCAGGACACCTCCCACGCCCCCTGCTCCTGCTCAGTGACCTCCACCTCTGCTCTGCCCGTGGGCAGCAGAGGCCACCCAGCACACCCACTCTCCAGGTGCTGTTCCTAGCTGGTGAGAGATAAAATTGCCAAGGCAGTGCCGCTCACCCCTGTGATGAAGCGAGCCTAATTACTGTGGGGATGGTACAAGCCCTCTTACATGATGAACACCCACAGTGAAAAGGCCACTGAGCCGAACGCGGGGCCTTGCTTTGCTCTGCCAGTGAGAGACACTGCCGGCAGCCCTACCTATAATTTCAAAATTACTTGTAGTATTTTCAAATGTATTTTGCAGAGAGACTTTTTACTGTGGTTAAAAGAGCAGCATATTGTACTTTAGGCACTTGAGTGTTTGTTAATAAAATCAGAGAGAGGAAGTCTGAAAAATAAACAGATAATGACATTCGGTCACCTTAACTCTGGGGCTCCGGCTCAAGAGATCCAGAATATTTGATAAAGCAGCTCCGTAACAAGAAAAAAGACAATGTGGCTATTGATGCTAGTCATACCTGATTCCTGTTCCTATACCAGTAGAGATAAATCACAGTTAGCATTGATGTCTGACTCAAAAAATCAGCCTCTTCTCAGAGTTCAGTCTGCATTCATACTCCTTCTCTCCCTTGATGCTCTCAAGTAACTTTCCTTCTGCCTGGCTCCTGCCTTCTCCTTCTTCTTTGTGCTGTTTTCAGGTAACTCCCAGCTCTTTCTCTTCCATGCTTTGTTTATACATCTCTCCTTTCCCTGGCTCCTTCTTTCTTACACACTTCATACTCTATTTTCATCTTCTAGTTTCTTTTCCTTCATCTCATCTTCTTATTTTTCTTAATTATTTCCTCTGGTAACTTATTTCTATCTCTGTTATGCTTATTAACCTCCTTACCCAATATACCATACCCTTTCCCACTGCCTAGCAGAATCTCTTTGTGTAAATATGTATAATCTTCTTTTTTCCCTCTGGTCATGCAGAACTGCTCCCACAACTGATTTCTATCCATGATGCCTTACGAGAATTCCTAGCACTAGTCAGTAATAGTTGTCTCCCTGGAATCTACTGCCTTCATCTCCTCCTTCTTCCTCGCTTTGTGCTCGCTCCCATGCTCTGCTCGTTCCAGGCCTTGTCCCAAAGTCTTCCACCTTTGTGACCCATCCTTCTTTTCTCTCTGTCTCAGCAGCAGCAGGAGAAAGGCACACAGAAGGGGCACCCAGATCTCACAGGCAGTGATCTCTTGGGCAGGGAGGAGGGGAAGCTGCAGAGGAATCCTGTGTGGTCCCCACTGCCTCAGGCACAGACCATACCTGGCTGCTCCCCGAAAAAGCAGCTCATGGTGCCTGCAGGCCATACAGCCAAGGAACACACAGCAGGATCCGTCAGCACGGGATGGTCTTTGGAAAATTTAGCTGCCAAAAGTGAACAATTCTTAACTGATCATGCACAAACTGAAATTTTATGGAGTCCTATAACTTATGGAGTCTTATAACTTTTTTGCATTTGGATGCACATCTGTGAAACCACAGCGACGGTGCTGCCAAATTCCAAGTTGCTGTTTAAAAGGTACATGGGTGAAACTAGACCAGTGATGGTGTTCCATTTCAAATTCCTTCTGTAATGGGGATACCGACACTTCTGAATGAAGCAACCAGATGATTATTTTTTAATATGGGCAAAATATTTTTTTAACCTTGTTCTTGAGAATTACTACAGTGGTTTAGCTAGCAACTGCCAAAAATTAAACCTGAGGCAGATGCTTGGCTTGGAGAATACCAGCCCAAAGAGTGACAAGCAACTGAAAACAAGATGTTATTATGAAGCACTGGACAAGCTTAAGCAGAGCAGTTCCATGACTTCGGCCTAAATGTGGAAGACTTTTAAATGACCTGTAATGAATTTCTTACTAAAAACTTTGTTGAAATAAGCAGAATATAGTCAGATTTCACATTTTTGGGTGAAGATATTTCCTCTCAAAACAAAAGTTAAAATACAGGAAAATAAATCCAGAGTACTATGACGTGAAGAGGGAGAGGGAGGAGTGTGCTTGATTGAGACTGGGAGCACTGGGACTGAGGGCTGGACCAGTTTCTTTGGCAACAAAAACTTGAAAGATCCACAGAAGTGCAGAAATAAATGATCCAGAAGTATTCTGTGAAGATGAAACTTTACAGAGAGAGCAGAGGGAAAAGGGGGAAAGGAACTGCTTCCGGTGGGAGAATTAAAGCAACAGAAAGGGAAGTCCAAATGTTTAGTTAGCTTTGGGGTTCCTAAATGCCCTGACTCTGCTCTGCATGTGCTGATGGATTAAACCCACAGAGCAGAGCGCGTACCTTGTTCCCACACCCTCGTTAGTGCAGTTTACCATCACAAGCCCCAGGGAGAGCACAACCTAACAGCCCCCAAAAGTGTTCCACACCTCTCATAGCTGACTGTTTGCCTTCGTACACCAAACTGAACACTAAGGCAGCTCAGGAGCTGCTCCAGATGTTGAAACCTCCGTTCCATGGCACCAGCGATGGATGTTGGAGCAGCAGGCAGGGCAGCTGAGGGCATTACCTGTGTCAGTCATCTGACTGACACGCTCTGCTGCCTCCCTGCCAGAGCCTTCCAGAGCAGGTTCACAGCCAGAGTTACAGCAATTACCACCCAGTGCTATTTGGCATTGGAAATTGTCATCCCGTTTCTCTCCTGTGTATGGAATTAAGAGAGTCACAGAAACTTTCTAATATACAATGGAATGTCTGTTGATTTGCAAGTGCAAACATTTTTTTTCTATAAAATTAATACTTTTAAATACTTTTAGCAGATTTAGTGTGTTGTCTGTCACTTGACTGTATGTTTACCCAAAAGATATGTTCTAGTTCGAAAAGAAATTGATTCAGGAAGTCCCCTGGCCTTTGTTTTGCAGGAGGTCAGAGGAGGTGAAAATGGTGGCCCCTCTGGCCATCTCATCTCTATCACTCTGTTTGTCCAGGATTTCAACAGCAAAGCTACACCAATGCTGTAAACTTTCGGTGAAGTTAAAATATTCTGATATGTTTTTCATAGACCATGTTTGAAGAAGTTTGGTTGCATTTAAGCAAAATGCTTCATGTTAATATTCATGGTTATATGAATTATGGTCAAAATGGTGGCCTGTGATAACTCTGGAGAACAGTATGAAATTAAAACTACTCTAATTAAAAAATTTCATAAACAGAAAGATCAAAATTCTTGCAAGGTGCTGTTGCTTGGCATACAAGTTCTTTTGCTTTTCCTAAATGTGTATGTGTTTAATATGTTTAGATTTTCTTTTGGGGTTTAATATGAAGCCTGAGCTGGCAGTGCTTAGTTCTGGGACCACTGCAACACTTTCACAATATACCTTACTCTTAAAGGTATTTTATGCTCAGCACCTTCTTCCATCTTATACAGTTTCACCTTTTTATTTGTTTGAAGGAGATAAAAATGAGGTTTAAGGATAGCAGAAAAATTGGCCTGACAACACGATCTAATGAACCACAAAGCAGCTTTCAAAGAGAAAAAGTAGCAGGAAGTTCTTTCACACTGGGTATTAAAAATAGACTGCACCAAGTCCTGGAATGCACACGGCAGTTGTGTAATGATTTTTCAGTGACATGCATTAGGAAATATTCTCAGTACATGTTTTTCCTTCCTAACACCCAGTTTACTTTTCTGAAGTTTGGAAATTCCTCATACGGATGCTTCTAAGAAGTCTAAAATTATAATGTTCATTTGAATAACCTATCAATTAGCAAGCCACATAATGACAATATCTAATGGTACAATTGAAGTATTTGAATTTAATATACCATTTTCATAATGGTATAATATGAAACACACGATGGAATCCAATTTCTTTCCCCCCCACAAGTTAGACTTGGTTTATTTCTGACAATGTAATGATTTTGCACTGGAGACACTAAAAGAGATAAATCAGTTTGGGTCCACATCATAAATATTGAAAAGAGCACTTCCCTTGGGGCACTGAGAAGTCTCCCAAATGTTTCAAAAAGGTTTATATGGAATTGGGTACCCTTTATAAATGGAAGGACTGAGGGGAGCCAGAACGGCTATATCTACTTTCTGCTATACTGAGGAAACTAAATGGTAAATTATTTTGAAGAATATCTTCCTCAGACTTTTCCTCAGAGGTTTCCCAGAGGTCTAGGCTCTGGAACTTTGCAGTATAACTTGAGAAGGTAATAAAGGAGTTGGAAACTTTCGGATTTTCACAGTCCTACTGTTTTCTTGGATTACTTAATGTTCAGAACACATCTGCAACATCCTCTGCCTATAGCAAGTGTATCACACAAGGCAGGCAAATTACTTTGCTGTTTGCCCAGAACCTTTTCTGCCTCGTCTGTTAAAAACCACAAGCCGTCCCACAACCTTTAGACCTCCATGGCCACCATGAACTTAATCACTAACATTTTAAATTTTCATTTTTACTTCAAAGACAGCAAAAAAATGTGAAGACTCACACACCTCTCCCACCTGTGTCACACACAGTGTCAGTATTTACTAGGTTGTCACACACCAAGATGTACCAGAAGCACAACTACAGGCGTTTTTCATCATCCAGTCATGTCAGTCATGGAGAGTGATAGCAAGTATTATGGCAGGTGAAATTCTGCCCACATTTTGGCTCCTACTAAGAAGTTTTTCCCAATTCATGTAGTGGATATTCAAGATCCTAAATGGTCAAATATGACCATGGTAAAGCAATGGAGTTTTTTTTTAAGATGAGTAGAACTCTAACATAAGTGTTGGGTCTGGCTTTCCTGAGATGTTTTAAAATATTTTCAAAACTAAAAATGCTTTTTGTGCAGCAAGTGAAGCTCCATGCTGTTCTTTTTGAGAATACAGAAAAACCTGATTAAAGTACAATCAGATAAAACATTTGATTTATTTTCTCTCTTTACTGTTCTGCAGAAAGACAGAATTAAAAAATCCTTATCTGACGTGTGAACAAACTGTACCATATCCAAAATATTTCATTTTGGAAAGATACATAAAAAAGGAAAAACAAGAGAACAAGTTAGCATCTTGTAGGGAACCTGTTTGTTTGATAAAATATTTAAAAACATCTCAATTGGCAGTCTGAAATAAAATTAAATGGGGCATACTGAATTCATGTCAAAAATTTATTTCAGGAGATAAGGAAATGAGCACCAGAGCTGAGATAAAAGTTCGCTTTTCAAAAAGAAACATAATTTTAGAAGATCAAAGTGTCTTTAAGGCCATAAAATGAAAGAAAAACTGGTTATTAACACATTCATTTGCTTCTAGATGCTGTTATACAAAGATATTTCTGGGAATCCAGTGCCTAAAAAGTAATTTGTGAATAAGTCAATACTTATTTTTCTACACTGATACACAGGCAAAGCTCGGGCTGTTTGTGAGGGGAGGAACACAGTTTCATGCATAGTATTCAAAAGTGCTCCGAGTTACAGGAAGACTCATCATTCAGCCTGATTAGTTTACAGGAACTGAAGCAAACAACATTCTGTGTTTTCTTACATATTTTATGACTATTTTCGTATAAGCAAAAAATCAGACTTTGTCCTTTCTGAGGAAAAGAGATTTTAGAGCAAAGAGAGAATTACAGAGTCTTCTTTCATTTAACTCTTCTGACAGCTTTGCCTCACTCAGTCACTTGTGAATGTTTCTGAGTTTTATTTGATATATTAACTTTTCCTATGAGATTTGCTGTCACTGAATTTGATATTCAAGGTCAACACTGCAAATTTAATTGTAAATGAAAGCCTTTATTTGGGCTGAATTTAAAACTTCGAGTGTTTTCTGTCCCTAAACAAACATGGGAAATCTAATTTGCATATTCAGAGAAAAAAATTTCCTTCTTTTCCCAAAACTTGCTCTTACTTTGTTTGCAATTTTCCTTTTTTCCATAAATCTTTATTCTCTTGGTTAAAGCTGCTGATGTATCTAAATTAACAAGTCCTATTATTTTATTCATAAATGGAGCAAATTTGAGCTCACCTCTGAAACCCAAAGCAAAGCTCTGCCACACCACATTTTCATCTGCTTTCCAGAAAGGCAGGGATTATCCTGTAGCACTGAAGGCTCTGCTTTCATGGTGGGAAGGAATTCTGGATTTTACACTGTTTGCTGGCTATGCACAACAGAAGAATAGACAATACCATCTGAGCTTGGGACAATTAACAGGATGTCTTTAGAATATTTTTATTACGTTAATCTTTTCTTTTGCTTGAGCCAGCATTCCCCTTGAGAGGAAGAGAAATGATGCTGAGACAACTTACTATTGCAAATTAATTGTATGGTCCATTTCCCAAGCATTTAATTTGGCCACAGCAACCTGTTCAACTCAAATGAGTTGTCAGAAAGTGACATAAAAGAGAGGCCAAGTTCTTTAGAGGTGGCCAGTAATTTTAAAGGATGAAGGGAAATGGCTGGCACTATTGCTTTTGTCCAAGTAAAGCCTCTTCTAAACAGGGTAAGGGTAAATCAAGTGATTTGGCCTCACCAAAACTCATGCTACTTGAGACTTTTTGAAATGTTGATTGAAGGTGAACTATGGGCTGGAACAGAAGACTGAGGAAAGACCTCATATGGCAAAAGCATTGAAACATGTGGAAAAAAGTGTAACATTTCTTACTTCTCATAACAGATAAGTCTGAAATTTGGAATATAAATCTGGGATAGGAATTGAGATAGATGCATCTGCTCAAACCTACATGCAAGGCAGCTCTCCCTACCTGCACAAGTACAGGTATGTCTGTTGTGAAGAGGCCAATACACCAGATCTCTGTTGCTTCCAAGTCAACAAGGTCTGAATTTGATCTTTTACAGCATAGCTTGTTTATTCTTTTTTAGTTCCGGCATTCTAGAAAATATTTCCATGTGTGTAGCCCTTGTCTGTGTCCACTCTTGGTTATGTGGACCTCTGTGATCCAGCAATCCTGGATCCTTAACCCATGGCCTCCAGCTTTCCCAGCCTGCTGCCTCAGTGCTTCTCTCACAGCTGTATGGATTTTAGCTTTTCAAAGCCCAGTTCCATTCATTCTCTCAACACAGGAACTTATTTTCAGGACAAATATTTTTTGGAACCACAAAGGTATAATTTTATAGTTAAAGATATCACATTTTTCTGGGAAAACATAAAGGCAATTGGTAATGGATTAGATAGAATTTGACATTTGATCAGACTCTCAAGGACTCTCTCCCTGAGCAAATTCTTTTCCACTAGGAATGTTTATTGTTCAGGAAGCAACACTTAAAATTTTCTCTGCCATGAAAGAATTCTGAAGAAATTATAGAAGGTGGTGTATGACCTTAAAGAAGACCTGCACCAGCCTGGTCAGTCATTATAATGATGCATCCTTCTTCCATGAAGTAGGCAGGAGTAACCAGATACTTCTGATAGGGAATTACTCTTCGAGATTAGGACACTGACATTTTAGTTATAGGGAGTAGAAGACTAATAAACATGAATACAAATTTGGAATGGATGAAATACTTGTTCTGGTGCATTTTCAAGATAATTAGTTCCCGTTTTGTTTGCATGTCCTAGAGATGACTTATTTTCCCATAGTTACTTTTCAAGATTTTAGATTTCAGAGAAGTATGATTCACCGAAGCGCAGGGACTCCTTTTACTAAAATGACCTTGAAGAACAGATCTGTTTCATTCTGTGCTTAACCTCTTCCTTTCCTGACTCCTCCTACCACTTTCAAGAAGCCAGATCCATCAGCTACGTTCCCTCTGCAGGCTCCGTGCTCCTGCCAGCTCGACTGCCCTGCAGATGGTGGCCAGAAGCAAAGCTCTTTGCAGGGTTTGGGCACAAGCTTGTTCTAAATGTTACTCAAAAATCCTAATCTGAGTCTTGGTACCAGATATCCATTCATTTCTTAAGAACAAACACAGCAGACAACTAATGCTGCACTTTTTGTGTTATTCAAACCTGCTGCTAACAATGAAGAAGATGATGTCATTCCCTGGATGTGACAAAGGACTAATATTATATGCAGTAAAAACAATGAGTCAACAGTTTCTATGCCCTTGAGGTCAAAGTATTCAGCAGTTTTGAAAGTAGACTGTTCTTTTTTTGTGCACAGAGCTTGTAGTTGTATATTAATACAAAACGTGTGAAATCAAGACATTGATTTAAAATGACAATTTAAAAAAAAAATCACAAATTTTTTTTAGTTTCAAAAAGAATGTTTCAAATTAAAAGTCCAATTGAACTATCTTATAAACTAATTGATAATTTTTTCCCCCAGATATGTTAAATATAATATTGCAAAACTCTTCTCTTTTTTAGGTCAAAACCACATTATCTATGTTATCATTCATATGATCCTGAGAGGCACTTTGCAGTTCCCAGTAACAGGAGTATGAACTGTGAGTATTAATGCATAAGTAAATAATATGAAATTTTCTGGAGATATTTTGTAATGGTCTGAAAGATAAGAAAAACCTTTAACACGAAAATGTATTTTGCCAGATAACTGAAAGCAAGCTGTCTAACAATCAAAAGCTTCCCAGATTTTCTGGAATACACGAGGCATTGACCAAATCCTGGCCACCTTTAACCACAGCTGCATCCAGCTCAGGGTAGTGCAAGAAGTGTTGTGTTCATGCAGATCCTTCAGCAACTCTGAAACCATTATGAGCATTATTATCCTCCTCATACAGGCAGTGCATCCAAAGCATGGAGAGAAGTGACAGCTCAAGGTCATTTAAAAATCAGGAGAGTTTGGAAAAGAACCCAGATTTCTCAATCCCTGTCCAGCACTCTGCCCACTGGGCTCCACTGCCTCACTGAGCATCTGCCTGATACTGCTCTTTTTCCAAACTAGACACAATTTAACAACTTGGAGGAGTTTTCAGTTCACCATATTGTTGTCTATAATAGTTTTATTTTATGAAAAAATAGACTTGCCTAATTAGATGAGGTTCAAGTGCAAGGGAATCCCAGACCAGCTGCAGTTTCCATTCCTGTTGTCCTTCAAATTTAGAGACAGGAGAGTAAACTCAGTTATATCTAGATGGGCTTCTATGCAGGAAGAAGTATCATTTTGCCTGCATTGACGCTATCTGTCTGTGTTTTGGGTTAAAATAAGCCTTAGTGTGGAATAAATACTATTCATCATCCTGACAATTAACTGAAATGAAATCTTAGACTCTGAATCCCAAGGAATTTCTTCTGGCACGCTGACAAATTGCCGGACAAAGTCTTCTCAGTGTATGCTGACCACTTTAGTGTGTCACCTAAAATAACTGCAGTGGGTTCAGGCATAGCTTGTACAGAAGATCCCAGGCCCAAGTGATTACTTACCCCAGCCGTGGAGGAGCACATCTGGCAGCCCAGCTTGGCAGCACCATGACATATTTATCGAAGAAGTAAACGCAAGAGGCATGGCTCAGGCTGATGTGTAAACTCTTGTGTCTTATGATGCTTAAGAAACTGTTACCTTTTAGACATTTAAACCAAATATTTAAGACCTAAAGACATCCCAGGTGTTTTTGGGGTTCTGTCATATTGCTCAAGTGAGATCAGGAAGTTACTGAGTTCCCCACCAGCCACAAGGGCTCCAGGACTCCAAGTGGCTCCTCACAAGTAAAAGAACTCAGTGCATTTTAGTGATGAGGACTTGTTAGAGCATTTCAATTGCAACATAGATGTTTCCACCAAAAATTGCTCTTATAAACTCAAACAAAATCAGACAGATCTGAGACAAGGCAAAATAAAGAGACTAAAGTAACTTACAGAATTTTCTCTGGATATCTCAAGCTAATTACAAATCCTATGGTGTGGAGAGCCTGGTATTTTCATTTCCACAGACATGATTATGGGCACAATGATTTCCATGTCTTGTGAGGGAGTGAAGAAATACATTTCCCATGTGAAAAAGACAGACATCAGTCTCCTCTTCAAGTTGTGAGACATTTTTGCAGGCAACATCTCTTACTGCCTAATGAAAGCCAAGACCAGAATGCACTGCAGGAGGATTCACACATGCTGCAGCCATGGAGGTGTGCTGTTCAACTCCAGTCACTCACACAAATTCAAATATATTTAATTATATTAAAGTTATTACTGGTCTATGTAATATGTAGACTTATGAACTACAAACAAAAATAGAGGCTCATATGCTGGTATATTCCAAGAAGGGATCTTCACGTGACCTTTGTTTTTAAAGCCCTAATCCCAGCAACCAACTGTGAAAACTTTCTTAACATTAAGTACTCTTAGTATGATTGAAGCTGTTTCTTTGTTAAACAGGATATTAGAAGTTTCAACTAAGGACAGAGATTCCTATTCAGGAAAACAGTAAAGATCATAATTAAAATTAAACATATTATCTTGTAAATCAAAGCTTACCTAAGCAGGTGACACTTCCAAAAGAATATTGTAATGAGGCTGCCACAATGCACAGGCATATTACGAGGCATCAGCAACATTATTATTTAAAATCTTTGTTAATATGAGGTCTGACAACACTATACTTTTGTTCAGTGTTAGACTACAAGCACAAAAATTTCAGATCAATAAATTTATAAAGACAAATGTATTCTTAATGTTAAAAATATAGATAGAAAACAATAAAAAGTTTTTCATGAAATCATGAAGCAAGTCATTGGGCTTTGGGCTATTTTGTGTATGTGTTAATCACACCCCCACTAGAACTGTCAGTAGGTCAGTCCTTTATTATATGTTGCAGTGTCTGTTTAGAACCTCACTCATAACTATCATTTCAACAAACCAATTTATACAGTATATCATCGTATTATTGATCTGCAACAGTATTACAAGCACGGATATAGATTTAGCTCTATTTATAGTCCAGGCCAAGGTTGGAGCCAACCCGTTCCTGAATTGCAAAACTCAGTTGGGGATGTTGGATAGAGGATAGGAGGATAGACCCGTTTCTGAATCCTGTTGTTAGACAAGCAGCTACATGGGTATGGTGAGTGGGCTTTCTTACTGAGCTGAAGAAATAGGGCACGATTTTAATCAGGATAATTTATTTTCTTGCAGAAAATCTGCCCTACCAGTTAGATGGAATTATTACCCACTCACAGCATTCTTCACAGCTAGAATGGTATTACTCATTCTCCTTAACAGAAACCTAGCACTGTGGTTTCGGTGACACACTGAAAACTTATTTTGATCTTTCTTGTGCTTTCAGATGGCAATGTATTGTCTCCTTCTTGATCTCAGATCATACTGAAAAAAATCAAATTAAAGTGAACAAAAGTTGATGTGTATTTCTTTGTAAATGCTGGTTATGGGCCTCCCACAATGAATCAGGTTTTTCTCCTAAAAGTCTTGCTAAGTACTAGTTAGGAAATTGTCTATATTATTACAAACGCTGTATCACGTATGAGAATAAAATATTGCCCTTTAAACAGGAGTGGATGTTATCACTTCAAATGCGCTTATATGTGTTTCCTGAGCTTAGATATAGCCCAGCAATAACAATGCCACAATTACCAGAACGTATAATCTATAATGTGGCCCTGTGTAAATCACCACGCAGCTGAAGGCGTCGCACACATCCTGCAGGATACCACCGCCACTCTGAATTGTTTCCGGTTAACACTGTGCATCTGCAGGATGATTGCTGAGCCCCGCTCAGGCTGACTCCGAACTGAGAATACTGGAAGTTACCTCCTTCTAGTAAGATCTAGGTATAGACACAGAGCTGAAGCATGTTTTGTTCGTGATTGCCCAAATGGGAAACCAGAGAACCAGATTTAGAGGAAGAACAGTTTCGGTATTTCAAAAATATTTACGGGATTTTCAAAAAGGGTGCAAAAATCAGTATAAATATTGCAAGGGAAAGTATTCTGGATCTCAATTCAGTGGTTAAATTACTAAAAAAATGCATACCTGGGGTTTACATAAAGTGCAGACTTTAATGTATGATCTCAGATGCCCTGCCATTCCCTTCAGAATAGAGCATAATTTCTTCTCTATGTAAAATATCTGAAAAATACACATTTTTGAAAGCAATTTTACAAAGTCAAAGAAAAAATGAAGTTCAAACTAACCCAGAAATATGTCATTTTCATTGCAAGACCCATTGCAGCCATACACTCAGAACAATCTTACAGGAATGCTCTGACAATGTCTCTGTCGTGATTCAGTTAGTCCAAACTAACTGGACAGACTGACTCAGAAATTAAATCTAGTTGACCTGTTCAGTGACTTTATATTTTTAATTAGTTCTCTGATTCTGACTTTTCCAAACAGATGTTAAAAGCAATACAAAGTTTTAAATTACTGTAAAGCACTTTAAGATAACATTTATAGATCTGTTCCTCAAAAAAAAAAAAAAAAAAAAAAAAGAGGCGTCAGTTGTGTTATTTGACAACTTTTAGAACTGGACTCAGTAAGAACTGGACTCTAATTCTCATTCTGCTTTATAACCGGGGGACAAGCCATCTTTCCTGAGTATATATAATTTCCACTGAGTCTCTTACAACCCACCAGAATTTTAGTACGTTTTAAAATAATAATATAGCAATATGGAGAAACATATTATGCAAACACTGTTATTCTTCTCATTCTGATACAGGTCTACCATACCAAAGAGAGATTCTAGCTGGAAGGAACAATCAACGCAGTGCTTGTCTGAAAGGTATTGTAAATTATCCCTTTTTCTTCCTGCTTTTGGTACAAAATAATGTGATGAATAAACAACTTAATTTATCCATTGGAGAAGCTCACAGAGGGTATTTCTTGTGTTAACATGCATACCTGTATTGCAGAGGTCACTGAGGGGAGCAGGGTGTGCAAGAAGCAACTGTGGCCTTGTGGCCAAGGGTAGCTGAAGAATTAACACACACATTCAGGGAGTAATGACCAAGGCTTTCTGCACTTCAGCTCTTCTGGGACATACAGGTCTGCTATAAACCAGTGCAGTCATTCAGATCCATTAAAACAAATGTTTCCTGTAAGTTTTATTGCCTTTTCTGTATTGGGTTGTACATTTGACATCTTACATTCTCTGTTATTGCCTTTTACTTTCTCTAGTCTGATCTTGTGTTGAAAGACGCTCATAAACTGGATCACTTGTGCTAAACACAGTTTGGGATGGCTGCCTTTTTAACTATGACTGAAGGAAAAGTACTACCTGAATTTACCTGTGTTCATTAACCCAGCTGCTCTCACAACAGGGCCCTCTGTAAGCACTTCACACCCCTTTGGAATTAAGTCAACCGTACATTATCATAAGACAGGGAGCTTGGCTATCCCTTACTGTAGAAAAAACTTGGAAAATTAGGGTTTGATGTGCCACAGCCACACCAGGGGAAGTGCATGGAAGCTGAAGTTGTAGATGAACTATTCTGCTTGTCAGGATTCAGGCTGACTCCTGGGGTGTTGCTGAAGTGATCCACACATATATAGGACATGTCCATGGGGCACAGCACGGATAACCCTGCCAGAACACACACAGCTCTTCATCAGCTCTGCTTAATCCTGAGCTGTCTCTTAATTTTTGTACATGATTTGGGATGGACACAGGTCTGTGGGTGCTGCTCCCACTCAGCAGTCAGACCCATCTCTGCTCAAGCAAGTGGTTTAAAATAAAAGCTTGCAAACCTGCGACACTACGCTTATGAAATAATTATTAATTCTTGAAAGGTGCAGATACTTCAGTTAGTTGCAAAAAGTAGGGAGAATTAGCAAATTATATTTGTCTTATTTATTGCTAACTTCTTAGCTGTGGCACCACCTTGTGGACGTTACTACACGGAGTGAGAACTTTATTAATGGCAACGAAAACAAAACAGGCATTTTGGAAAAACAACTACAGTCACACACGATTTGCTAAAGCAGAGTAAAATAACTAAATAAAAGAAATTATTCCTGAAAATCCACTTATGAAATAAAATGTATAATAAATACTGTCACCATGGTACTCAGTTGTCTTCACAGCTTTTACCAAGAAGAGTGTCAGCCTTCAAAACTAATTTTGTTCCTTCTCGACTGACTAACCAGCAGCACCTGAACCCCAGTTCTGCTGTTGCTGTATAAGCAGACACGACTTTTGCAACTATCCCAAGCAACAAGATCTGCAAATTCAGAACCATAATACTGAACACATGGAGAAAACCTTGGGTCCTGCTCCACAAATGTAAACTCAACAGTGAGATTGGTGTCCAAGCAAAGCCAAAAGAAAAATAATCTCTGACAAAGATGAACGGGTGGGTCTTTCAACTGCTCACTGAAACACAAACCAAACAAAAATAAATTTAAATTCCAGTCTGTTGGTCATTAGATTCCCAGAACCTTTCACAGTTGAGGTAACAGGGTGTTCCTGTTATGAACACTCTATCTGCTGTACATCTCAAAAAGATGAAACAGCTTATGCTACTAAATTTTTTTCCCTTGAGATATTCATACAGTAAATATTACAGTTATTTTACTTTTTGTACTCAGTAATACCCTACTATAAGTGCACTGTTTGGAAAAAATACAGGGCTTTCAAACTCTTAGTGATTATTCTTACAGATTGGTTGTTGTTTTCAATTTCATTTAATTATTTATTTCTGAAAAATCAAGGCATTATTCACTCCTTATTCACACTGAGTGCAGAGATTCTCTTTCTCCTTAGGCACCATCAACGTAATTCTATTCCCCACAGCAATCAGATGCATAGAGCAGACTTATTAATGGCCTTGGATGTATCTGGATGGAAGTTTTCATCCAGAAAACTGCAGGAGCAGTTACTGTAAACATGAGGTGAGTGACACATAAGAGATTGAACCAAGTATATTCTTATATTGAACTCAGTTTAGAGAAGTATGTTATTTCTTATTTTTTTGAGCACATGAAAATGTTATTTTTGTGCCCATCACATTCAGCTCATTTGCTTTTAGGGAAGAAGCTAATAAGCTGTGAGGCAAAAACAGCTTTATATCTCCATAATGGTATTTTCTCCAGAGACTTGGAACTCCCTTGAATATTTTAATTATCTCTTTCCTAAAAGTCAATGAAGTAGCATGGCACTATATTAAAATAATTTTCTTCGGGTTTCTGCAAGAACTGATTTCTTGCTGAATTAGCATATCAACTGGGAAACCAATTTCCACAGCATGAGTGACCTTATGTCACTTTATGTATTACAGAAGCGAGAGAAGCAGTTTCAGAGGGCTGCAACAGTTTAAAATTACCCAGTATAAACTCACTTATTGAACTGACACATGCAGGAGGCAAACCCCTGAAATTATGTTGCTAATCTACATGGCTTAAAGAGAGATTTCTGCATTTTCAAAATGTTGCACCCAGTGACACAGAACCGTCGTGGGTATTAATAGAAAATGGGATGGAACAGGCAGAAATTTGGTCAGGCTGAAGAGAAAATCGTCTGAGGGAGAGAATCCTGTGAGGGAGAGAACGAGTGAGAAGGCAGCCAGAACCCCCAGGGTAAGACCATGGGGTACACAGCCCTCGTGGGGGGGAACAAAGGGGGCTCCTACCACAGGGAGAAGTGGGGAAAGGGACCAAATCTTACACATGAACGTTTCAGGGAGTGCTTTAACAAGAGGAGAATTTTGAGGTGACACTCAGAAAGTCTGCAAAAAGGGATGGATAAACCCGGCCTCCTTGAGCCCAAGTGCAGAACCAATCTGGTCTGCAGAAAAACAAAGTGCACAAGTCTCTAGCTATCACAAGACAAGGTAATATTATTATGCTGTTTAATACTTTTTTTTTTCAGGGAATGAAAGTTGCATAAGCTTCTATGCCTATTAGACATTAGATTTAATTTCCTGCATTACTGAGAAATGGGTGACTTGGAGCTAAGCCAGGCTTTGATAGATAAAATAGGTTATACATTTATAAAAGGAAAACAGTACAAGTAGGAACTGCTGCTAGAGGTGTCAGTTTAAAGTAATATTGTCTCCACCAGACCCCAAGTCCTACGCAGGGACTATAGAGGAGCCTGAATCAGAGGAGATATGCTGCAAAAGCATTAAGTCAGGGAAAAGTGCTGGCAGAAGACAGCAACTTATGACTAAGCGTATTTGACCTTCATGTGTTATTTTTGTCTGAAGTCTTAATTTTGTGGTTTTGGGATGGGCTCATCCATAGCAAAATTTGACATCTAATAATTATCAGAGGTGCTATTTACACATTTATGTCTTGGTCTGTCAGACTCAATGTGACTCCATGTATTGATAAAGAAACAGGTTATTTACTTACTGTTTTACTTGCTGAAGTACAAAACCAAAATCAAATCAAATGCTTTATAATCTATTTATCTTCTAACTCCTTGTGCGACGTTCTCCATTTTCTCGTTTTCCAGTGTGCTTTCCTTTTTATTCTTAGAGGCAACATGAAAGACAAAAAGTTTTCAAAAGAAGGAGGATCTGGGAATTCTCAATACTGCAAGTTAGTTGGCATTTTCATGATGAAAAACCACAGGTGAATCTTCTTACATTATCTTTGCCTTTCCACATAAATCTTGTTTTTTTAAAACTGTGAAAGCCCTTTTTGAATTGAATCTTTGTTCTTATTCTGTAGGTGTTATAAGAATAGTTACAAGTGCCATAGAATATGCAATGCAATCACATATTTTGATTTTACCTTGCTCAAATTCTGATATTCTCAACTCCTTGAACGTAGTATGTGCTTATTACTGAATATGTCAAAATACATTTTATTAATATCAGTACCAGTAAGGAAAGAAATTGTGGAAAAAATTAACAAATAAATTCTGCACCATAAAGCTCTAAATACTAATTTCTAGAGTAAAGTAAGTGATAAGATTTTACACAGCAAGATTAAACTAAAATATGTGTGCTCAGATAGAGAGAGGTTGTTACCATCTGCAGTCCAGCTGAAGTGAGAGAACATTATGGGTATTCAGTGTCATTAAGACCCAAGTCATGTCTATATTTGTATTTTTAAGTGAAATATCACTCTGATGAGACATTCAAAATACTTAGCAGCTCTCATTATGCCTTTCCTGGGCCTCAGCCATCTGGATGGATTTCTGGGGTCACAGCCTTTGCTCTCTTTAGGATTCCTACACAGTTGAGTTCCAGCTAAAATGCTGACAAGACATAAGCAAACTGCTTCAAATATTCACAGTCTGGAAGCACCTCTGGAGATCATCCAGTCCAAACCAGTCCAGCACAAAGCAGAATTACCCAGAGCAGGCTGCTCGGGAGTTTACCCAGTTGGACTTTGAGTACCTTTAAGGACATCAGCTTCAAAACCCCTTTGGGCAGCCACATGACAGATGCTCCTCTTAATCATCTTCATGGCCCCTTCCTGCCCTTACTCCAGTATGTCCATGTCCTTCCTGTTGTGGAGAGCCCAGAGCTGGGCACAGCACTTCCACTGAAGTCTCACCAGTGCTGAGCAAAGGGGAATAATCACCTCCTTTGATCTCCTGGCAATACTTTTCCTAAAGCAGCCCTGGATACTGTGGGCCCTCTTTTCCAAGACATGCATATTTACAGATATAACAGAATTTTAAGGACATGACAAGTTTTATATTTCCAGAGTCTGCTATCTGTCAGGGCAATACAAACTATATTACTCTGCTAATATATGTTTTATGTCAGTATCAGGGATTGTATTTATGTTCTCATTACATGTTTTTCCTAAATAACTGGCCCATGAAAACCAGTTGTTTGGGATGACTACATAGTGCCTTGTAAAAACATCTCTGCACAGATTCCTAAAGGTAACACTGAAAACTAAGTGCAGATCACGGCATCTTCGTAGGAATGAAAGCATCCTGGAAAACTGCAATTCTAAAGAATAGGAATTCTCAATTTCATCATGTTGTTAGTGTTAGGATCTAAAGATAGCAGGTTAATTACTATTTTTTTAAGTTTAAGTCATAGATAACCTTTTGTAGCAGTAACATCCAGCTCATACACTTCCACATTTTCCAAAGGCACTCCACACTACATCAGACGCCAAAAATCCACTTCTCCCTAATGTATTCCTGAGAACCTTCCACTTCCTCTGCAGCTGCCACAGTGTAACTGTGGACAATCCACTTATGTATTGACAATACACAAATTTTCTGTGGAGAAAAGTCCATAGATTTTCCAGTGGGTCCTCAGGCGGCTTAAAGCAATGAGACTTCTATTAGATTTGTTGTTTGTCTTGGCAAGGAAGAGAGCAACCTTGTTCTTGAAAAATCTACATTTAGTTCCCCATCTATAAACAATTTTCATCAGTTCTTCCATCTGCAGTATAAGTCTTTGTCTGGCAAACAATTTGCAGTGTTTCTTGTTATACATGTCAAATTGTTTCTGCTCTGCATGAGCTATGATGACTTAAAAGACGAAAGTTTTATGTGGTGGAAGGAGTTTGTTCCCTCTGAATCCAGTAGTACCTTTATTGCCCTGGTTGGTCCATTATTTCTTTGCATTTCTCATAGTCTGTGACTGCAGAAAACAGGAACAATTAGGTGAAGCAAAACTCCTTGCCATTAGTGACATACCAGTACACGAGCCAACACACAGTCTAGCTAACGTCCTTTTACCTTCTGGAACAGTTTAAAGCAGGGTGCAAAATCTTCTTCCAAAAACATACAAAGTCATTTCCATCCATTTTCCTATAAAGCTATGCCAAAAGCCCTGGGAAAGCCTTTTGACTCCAGCCTACGTGCTCAAAAGAAAACTTGGGAGACTGGCAAAAACCCACAACATAACTTGGCCAATGCTGGGACTCAGATTAACATTATGAAAAGCAAACACCTTTCATACCACTCCCAGCTCTCACATATCCGTGCTGAAGTGACATTAAAATTCAGATGCAAGGAAGCAGAGTAGCTCTTCCCAAAACAACACTAGATTGGCCCAGGTGGCCACAACCTGCATGATTTTTCATAGATTGACTTTCAAACTGCCTCATAGCTGCCTCTTGGTCTCAGAGATGTTGAATATCTTTCTCAGCTTTTTCCAATGCAGACCAGATGTTCTATTGTGATAATTCTCTCATGGGCCTTTTCCATTTTGACTCTCCATCAGCTAGGGATCCAAAGAGACATTACTTGAAAAACAGGAACCATAAAAGAGCCAGGAACTTATAAATTAAAACATAAACATTAATTTGTTTTCCAAAATACAGATGTCTTTTGTCAGTTCAAGCCTTGATCTCTCCACCAGTTAAAGGCAGCAGTTGTTCTGTGGAGGCATGCACTGGAAATAAGCCAACGGGCATTAACTTTTGGTTCTGATTGAACTGAGGAAAATTTGAAACAGAAACACAGAATTAAAAGTTATGATAGCAATTATTGTCTGATAACATTTTAAAATGCTCATGACGTTAACACCAGAAAAAGTGTCTTACCATAAGGAACTGTAAATTACTGAAGCTTTTGGACAAGGCTCGGAAGAATCTGGGGTTGTCTTTGATGATGGCAGGGCCTTTCCTTCTGCTTACCTCACCGATCTCTTAAGGCTCAAGGACCAGGATCCATCCCTGGGGAACTGGAGCTTATGCCGGTGACCAGTGCAATGGGATTACAGCAATGTGGCACCACCACAGCCCCAGAGGAAGGGACTGGGCTGGAAGAGGAAGGGACACAGGGCAGCCACAGCTTTAAAAGAACACTTTCATACATTACAACCCCAAGTGCTCAAGGTTCAACTGCATATATTTTGTAATAACACAACACACCAAGCCTTGTTTTCAAAAGGCCACTGAAAATTCATCTTTTTTAATGCTAAATCACTCGATATATCAGTATTATTACAACATCTTTTAACATTTTTATATCAATAAAAATTTAATATGAGAATATTTAAAATAGCAGAAAGGCTAGAGGCAACAAAAGAAAACACCTATAAAAATGTGCATTATAAGGAGATAAGGATGATAAGTTGCTTTCTTTTTTTAACATGACCTACTTGTGCACTAATTTTTTATCTTTAAAAAGTAGCAATTCACAAGTCACACCTCTTCATTCCCTTTCAAATCAATTTTATACACCTACACAATTCTTCTGACAGTGGATTACTGCAGGTGTACACTTAAATTTGGAGTTTCCAGCCCTGCTGTATTTTCTTGATAAAATCTATTAGTACAAGAGATTCATATTACTCTGCAACTTTTAGCAATTAAGCCCTCTCTTTATGATACACTGCAACCGAATATTTTATCCTACATATTAGCTGTACAACAGCTTACTCTTCATGATGTAATCAGTTTCCTCTTCATATAGGCATATACAAACAACTATAATTTCTAATACAATCCACTACAAAAAGTATCACTGAATGGTTGCCCTTCTCTTATACTCCTCCAGAGACACTTCTGCTTTTACCAACACTGGCTTTTTCTAGAGCCTTCTGCTCAGAATAAGGCAATTGTTTGTCCTTTATACCAAGGCTTGTCCTGTCTCTGTACTACAAGGAACTCACTTGGTAGAGCAGGGATTCTGAGCAATCATTCTTCCCTCACTGGAATAAATCCTTGCTTTCCAACACCATTTTATTACAAGCTTTACCTGTTCATTTTCTTTTCCCAGGCTACAGCTTCCCCTCTAGATTTCACACCATACTATTATCTGTCTGTGCTCCTCTTGTTGAATTGTTTGTGCTTCACTATTTAAGTGCAGGGAATTCTAAGTAGCTGTTCCCACTTCATATGCCTTTTCCTTGAGGGGTGAACTACCCTCTGCTGTTCCCTGTCTCTTGAGGGAGAAACAACTTCCACGGAAAGGAGACGCAAAACTCCTTTCATGGCTTCACTTCACACTAAGAAAGATTTTGATTTTGACTGCACATGCTGGTCCCAGCAGAATTTGCTCTGAGGCAAAAATTTTAGTCCTGTGTATCGCAGAAGTTCTAATATTCTCTTCCTTAAGGAGCAGACTGAGGTAAAAGTTGGGAATACGCGTTTTTCTCAAAGGTTTTGCCCTAGCTCACACAATTTCTCAAAGATGCCCTTCACCAAAAATGTAAAATTCTATTCCAAAAGAGGCTTTGCATTGCTATGAGAAACAAAAGGAGTCAGTTAGGAACTTCTCAGCATCCACAGATGTTTCTGTAAATTTTTAATAATATGTTAGTAATACGCATGCATAATTTTATTTGTTAATTTAGTAGGAACAGTGACTTTTTTTGATCCATATATGTCAAAAATGAGTTGTGTTTATGAAATCCTCAGATTACTTAAGGATGAAAATCCAAGTATTTTGATTCAATATGAAGTAAACAGCTATTTTAAACTCGAGGTGTAAAGTGGCAGGTGTGCATTCACTTCTACAGACAATTTTAAGTAATAAAATTCAGACTATTATTGGTAAGAATTAGGAAATTATTTCCTGTCTCTGTGATGTCCAGATCACAAACTTTAGTCTCTTTTTTGATCCCCATGCTTAGTCAGACATCCACCTGTAGGAATAGCAACCTCTGTTCTCTTCCCAACAAAGGGCTGGTACAGCACTCTATTCACATGCCTTAATCCTTTTTACTCTTGTCATCCCTTCCAAGCAAGCCACTCCAACCAACATTCCCGGGGTGCATTGCCTTCACAGAAGTAGTTACATTTTCAGCTGGAGGTGTTTCAGCAGGGAGGCACTTGTCCCAACCCTTCACTAGATGTCGCCACAATTTCTGGCTACTTCATTATAGCCCTAATTACTAGACGAAAAACTAGCATATAGGTTCCTGTTTTCTTCATATAGAAGAAACAGAAAACTATACCTTCAGAGTAACAAAAAGATATTTAATGTCGTACTGAAACTTGAAACCAGGCTTGTTTTCACACTCTTTTTACCTCCCTAACACTCTCCCTACCAAGTACGTTGGCTCATTGAGTCCGGAGTTGCTTGACCTTTTCCACTACTTTGTGCTGGAACAAACTATCTCCTCAAGGATATTTCCAAGGTTTCCAGATTCAGCTTTTAATTCATATTTTGCTATTTTTTCTCTCTTAACAATTTTTTCCAAAGAATGCTTTTCTGCCCTTGTATAATTTTGCTACCCAAAGACTCATTTATGCTACACAATACTGTAAGACACAATTCTGTGACTTCAAGGCAGGATCTGGGCTTGTTAGTGATTTAGCTGAATCATACTTAAAACTGAATTCTGGGGACAACATCCTTGTTTCCATCCCTATTTTTCACCTCTCTGTAATTAACTGTTTTGTTCCTGTGGAAATAGCTTTCAAAAAGCATAGGCTGATTTCCACTTGTGAGTGAAGTTTCCATATTGTCCAGAAACATAAAGACTCTCTAGTTTATTGCAAAGACCACCAAAATATCTTCAGATTTTTTTAAAGTATTTCAAATCTGTTGTGCTGAAGTAGTCATTGATTGGTTGTCCACAAGATGGGGCTTCTGCAACAGAGATCTTTGTATCCAAATTTAAGATTCTGATGTAAAAGCTATGAATGGCATCAGAGTTGACAAGAACATACTTTCAAATTTTGGCACAGGATTGGTCCTCACAAAAGGAACTGCACTCCTCACTTCTTGTGTGAAAAACAATAATCCCTCAGGAAATCAAAACAGCAGCAAGTGATTTTATCTTGTCCTTAACCCTTGCACTGTGCTGGCGTACAGCTCACACGTCAGAGGCAATATGCACATTACAATCAGCCCGCACCTGGCAGAAATTCTGTGTGGTCACCTACACCTACACGAGGTTTTGTGGAACTGTACACAAACCAAAACACCAAATGAAGTCTATGTGGCTTTGAGAAGTTTTCTAAGTCAATATACAGCCTAACAGTTGAATTTCTAAAACAGTGTGCAAGTCCTCTGTTAAGATGCTAACACCCTCAAATAAAAGTTAGAGGAAGTAGCTCCACAGAGTGTGTAATTTCTATAAACTTTCTGTAAAACAAAAGAGGGAACAGTTTGCTAACTGTTAACCAACTGTAGGCATGCACTTCAAAATAAATGAAAAGAAAAATATTCTTAGACACAAAAATTTTGAAACATTAAAAAAATGGCAGTAGACTTACAGTACCTTCAGCTGTCTTGTTTCACTGTGAGGGAAGTGTTTATTTAAACAGTATGTGATTTGTTCTTTTAAAAAAAAAAATGGCCTCTTTCTTCTTTTGTCATATAAGTAAACAATCAAGATTTTAATATCTTAAAGGAATCTCCCAGCCAAACCCAGGACAGACTAAGAGACTGTACAATTACCTTCTTGTATTCCTTCTCATGGTACTAGAAACATCAGGCAGACTTAATTTATGATCATTCCTGTTTTCTGCATGATGTAGTTGTTTTCTAGAATTTTTTGCAGGAAACACAGTATTCCATCAAACCACAGAAGTGTTTGGGCATGCAAAAGCAAACACTGGTACAAATTGCCAGCCTGTCCCTCCAAGAGGAGGCTGTACCCACACAGACTAATCAAAAAGTAAAACTGAACATTAAGAAGAAACATTTCTGGCCAGAAGGTAAAGTTGATTACCCAGAGGCAGTCATTCACAATCACCTAATACTTTTAGTACAAAAGCTTCAATGGTTCTTTCTCACATTCCTTCTGTCCAGTCTCCAGTAACTTGTCTGCTGCAATTCAGCTGGCTAAGCTGTCATAGACCAGACTTTCAACAGGAAGAGCAAAACAGCGCCCTTCAGAATAATCACCTGGAGAAGCATAAAATAAGAAAATCTGAGTAGGCAGGAATTACACAGAGAAGGATAGGGAGTGACAGGCTCTACAAACTGCAGTCAGTGATGTATTATGAAACAGGAAGGACACTAAGTTTGATAAACGGCGTTTTTGCACACACTAAATAATACTCTCTTTACTCAACACCGAGGTTGTGACCGGAGTACTCTGTTCAGCTTGGGATGCCACGCTTACTGGAAAAGCGGACCAAAGAAAGAGTCTGCAGGACAGTGAAACATATGGGAGATTTACAAATCATGATCCATCAGGAAAGACTGAAACAAAGCACCATTAACAGTCTTCAAGGACCTAAAATTGCTGGAACAATACCAACAGGACACATAATGAAGGGTATGACTTGTAGCAAGTCATACATATGAGGAGAAAATGTGAAACTGGAAGGAATTAAAACACAGTACCTTATAGCCATCATTCAGTATCCAAACAGTTTCAACAGTTTTCTGTCAAGGAATGATGAAGACGTAGATGATCTTGGACTAGACAGAGTTGTCTGCCAGAGAGTCACACTCCATAGGTTCTCATGAATCCTTCCACACATCATTTGATCACTCTGTTATTGCAAAAGATCTATAGCTACCTAAAGGTAGAAAATAAAGATTTTAGGCTACAGGAAAAATGGTGAAAATCAGAGAAACAGGAAGACTTAGGAGAAGGTGAATAAGAGGTGTTTTAAGTTGTGCAGCAGAATGTATATTTGACTTGGACAAAGGATAAATTCTCTGATTCTGTTTCAAAGAGATACAAGAATTTTGGATACCACCTTACTGTTGCAGCACCCTGAAGGCCCTGTGAGGAATTAAAAGTCTCCAAGATAAATGTCAAATTCGGATGAAACAATATCATGTTCAACTTCATACCCCTCAGCAGTTGAGGTAATTCTGGCTTCCAGACCTGCTACTTCAAATATCTATCTTTTCCCACACCTTGGGCAGAAGCCCACACCCTGAAGCTGCAGTGACAGTATCTGATGACTAACAAACTGGCCACCGGTGAACTCTGGGTAGAGCTCGCTCCTTGCAGGTTCAGGAAGTACTTACACACAGCAAAAAGTGAAGAAAGACCAATACTTGAAATAAAATTTAAAAATAAATTAAAACTTAAAAGATTAGTTAAACCACAGATTTCTGTGTATTGACTATCCACTGCTTTTTAAATGCCAGCCTAATATTTGAGTCCCAAAGCCTGCCAGGAGGACATCTCAGTAAGTCACATGGCTCAAACAGTTATCCTGCAGGGCCTGTGATTTCTTAATATTCTGCTATTGGGAATGTCACCATCCATTCCACTTTCCCAACTTCTTACCTACTGACATGTTTTCTTACTGGCATTTTCTAAGGGCGTAAGAAAGAGTGAGAATCAAAACAACACAGCAGTAAAGCATCTGCTGTAAATCACCTGAGAGAAACAAAACATTATAAACCAGCCAGGAACCTTTTGGGGTTATCTCCATATAATCTACTGCAACTAAAACCATTCCTGAGACACGTGACCTAAATCCGCCTTTCAAAGCCTTCAGTAAACGAGATTCCCAGATAATCATTTTCAGAGCCAAACTACTTTTGCAGTTTGAAGTAAATTCCTAATGTCTACCTTAAATCTCCTACCCCAATTCCACCACGTCTTGCCCTAGACCCACTGAACATAAAGAAAAACTTTTGCCTTCTCTCTGCAGAGAAATGTTTTACATTTTGGAAGATCATTACTGTTTTTCCCAACACTTTCCTTTTCTGTAAACTTAGCAACCCCAATTCTTTCAGCCTTTCCTCTTAGATCATATTTTATAGGTCTCTGATCATTCTTGAAGTTGAGACTGTGGTAACACACGGTACACAGAGAAAAAGGAAAATGAGCTCCTACACAAAATTCACCAGGAAGCTGGGTGACAGAGGGTTTGTTTGAAGAGGTTACTTTTTTATGATGACTGTTTGCTTTGTTGTTTGGGGGTTTTTAACGCCAAAATACATGTCCTTTTTCTTCTTTGTGAAGAAGTGTAGGTGCCCCAATGCACCTTGCTGAAAACATGCTGGATGTGGGGAAATCAGTTATTATGGAAGGCAAGTCATTTTTGCCAGTAATGCAAAACTTATCCTTACCAAGATAGTATCTTTGGGATAAATTAATTTAAGTGGTATTTGTGATACCAGGATAATTTAAGCAGAAGTTTAAGTAATTTTTAGAAACATGAGCAAAATCCCGCATCACAAAGTGCATTTCAGGGAAATATATTAGTTCCATAATCGCTTTATAGAGCTGCATTCTCCCTCCCTCAGAAAACAATATACAGTTGTAATATATACTGAGCAATGGTTCTATGGTTCAGCTAAAATGAGCAAAACTAAAAACAATCATGTGCATTTTAGAAGATGCTATGTTCTTTATAATAAGATAAATTAATTCTGTCATTCCCATAATCAGATTCACATATATAATAGAAGAATGTAATTTAATTCACTTCTTCAGAGATACAAAAAGTCTTTTTTTTTTCCAGAGAAAGGTTTTAAAATAGTACTGTGTCCCACTCACTAACATTACCCGAGCAAACAGCGCTATCTCTGAACCTCTGGGTACCATGGCACGGAGAAATCACTCAGAAGTTAACTGGGCTTCTGTATATGAATTGGGAAAACGATCTTATCCAGAAGAAAGATAAGACATAATAAGAGATAGTAAGTGCCAGGAAAGTAAGCTTGATGGAAAAAAAGGAAGTGAAAAAACTTTTCCATGCTGAGGACAGAAAAGGTCTTTCAAAAACTCTGGTTGAGCATGACACTTTAAATATATCCAAAATGTTGTCCAACAATAACATGACCATGGATCATGTAAAATGATGTCATCAAAGGGTCTTTTATCTATAAATTAGGCAACCTATGATGTAAATTTTGCAGAGAAACTATTGGGGTTTTATGTTCTCAGTGGGTTTTAGATTTTTAACTCAAAAAGAAATGGATTTCTTAGTAAGATAGTTCATCATCTGGCTAGCTCATACAAGCTTTAGGAATTCAGCATTATGTAACTTGTCTCTCCTCATACCAAAAACCTACAAAATAAAACAAACTTTGTCTGCATACTTTGAAAACTTTTTTTCTTGAATTTCCACTTTGTTTTGAAAAATAGATTTCACTTAGAAGATGCTGGCTACCAAAAGAGGTTAGAACTGACCTATGCATGACACTGTCATATCGAGATGTACCAGAACATGAACCCTGTACACTGGCAAATTTCAGACTATCCCCACTCCTATTCTGACAACAGATTAAAGCCAACTGTTTAAATGTTTACAGGTGAGAAAAAGTTTCATTGACTTAGGTTGCCAATTCTGTATTGATATTAGTTTGACACAGATTTTTGTATTTGCCTTTATCTTTTCTACCTGTAGTATCTATGTAGCCCTTAACCACTACGTGAATCTTTCCTCCTCTATAGGATCATATTAAGGCTCTAGAAAACCCAGTCTGGTAACTACTTGTTCCCCAAACTAAGGAGGGGAAGTAAAAACCAGAGAGAACTGAAGTAGGTTCCACTAGAAAAAAGAAACTGAGCTCCTAAATCACATCCTCTGATAAAAACAAAGAGACCATACAGACTACTAGTGAGCTTCCAAATCTGTATGGAACAAGGAACTCCTACAGCACAGACAGCTCATAAACCAGGATCTGTTTTGGTTTGGCCTATACTCTATTTGGTCCACAGTCATCTCTACTGTTCTGCACATGCAAGGATCTGTGTCTGTTTCCAAAAAAGCAGATGCTTCTAAACAGCCTCTGTGCTTACCAATATGATCTACAGAGGGCAGGTACAGTGAAGTCTGCCAGGTCCGTTCAATCTCCTGCAACTTAGGAATGGTGAAAACACTTTGTGTGTTCTCTGGACAAAAGACTCCCCATCAACTGCTTATTGAGCCATAAGGACAACTGACCTCTACCTTGAAAAGCTCTTCAGCTGCTTTCTTGTCCTCAGCCTGCGGAAAAGGGTATCAAAAGGGAGTAGGCTCACAGTCACACCATAGCATACATAGGGACATTTAAAACCAACATTTGTGAACACAGGAAAGTTTCCATTTTCCATTTTCTGGACTGCTATACAAGTTTTGAGCTGGTGATGCAAAGCCATTATTAACAACCTACCTGACGTAACAGGTGTGAATGGTAGAGAAAACCAGTGGCTTCAACCATCCCTACTTCCAAGAATCCAGGCATGACTGGTAGTAGCTCTTTCTTATTCAGAGCTCTCACAGGTGCAGTCTGTTGTGTTGCAAAGACAAATGTGAACTGCTGCTTCCTCTTTGGTCTCTCTGAGTCCACCAAGAAAAGAAGATCTCTTTTGGCACTTTACAAGTCTGTGTTTTTTAAATGTGCCCAGATTGTGAGTGAGCACCCTGTACCTACCAATGGGAAAGTTTTAACTGGGCTTAGAAGTTATTCCGTTTGGAGATCAGCTTCAAGGTAAATAAATGCAACATCTATACCGTGGGACCCAGAGCATATCCCATCTATGTCCTGACTGTGTATCTGGATGAGACCAGGGACCCATGTTTGCACTCTGGTTTCCAAAGAAAGGAAATCTCAGCATGTCATCCAGCAGGGAGGCACCATATGCTCCCACAGGACCTCCTCACTGTACAGGATCAGGACTCCAAGGCACAGTGTGGCACATGCCTGTGGTCTACACTGAGCTACACCAACGACACAGGCCAAAGCCTCACAGAGAGAAGAAAATACGAAATGTCAGCTGAAATAAAGAAGTCTTTCTAGTTGCCTATAATCTCATTCCCAGTGTTGCCACTACACAACTGAAAATACCAGTGCTGGAGTTTCACCACCAGGTTCTCACAGCAGACAGCTCTGACATTGCCTTAACCTTGAAACCAGGATTGGGTGAGGCTGAATCCTCTGCAACAACTGCTTGCCCAATTCTGTCAAACCAAGCCAGCAGACTCATAGGATAAACACCCAAATGAGCAGGTCATGTAAAACAGTCATTATTTACAACGTGCCATTGCAAAGCCTCTTCATCTTGAGCAACACTCACAATTCCTGCACCATTTTCAGCTTCAGTTTCCTAGAAAAGCCTGAAACTGTGTTTGAACACCATAAAGGGCAGCAACGACAGATTTTGCACTGCAGTTGTTTAGCTTATCCATTGATGTGCAGCAAAACAAAACTCCCTAAATAGCAATAAAATGACATCTCCAAGAAAGAACTTATATGGATAATCAGCAAAAAGTCTGTTCCCAGACTGACATCCACCAGCAAAGGTTGTAGAGCCAAACTCGGCACTGTGAGCAACAGGTCTGTAGATACTCTGACCCAGACAGGAGGTCTGGTGCAAAGCAATGCTGACCTCTATCAGCAGAGAACTTGCTGATAAGAAGCAGCCACGCTGTACGGCTTGACAGACAGAACTTTCTAGCTGGTCTCCTCTGCACCAAATTTGTTTCACTTTAAAAAATGGATTTTAAAAATATTTTCCATGGCGTGGATCTCAAAGTCAAAGAGGGATTTTGAGGAACAGATGATAGAACTGGAAAGAACACTTACAGGACCATCCTGTAAGGCAGTGCCATTCCCCTCTGTGCGAGTCAGGGCTGGCACACCAACAGTGACACAGGGGCATTTGCTCTCCTGACATTTGCATTTATCTGTACTTACCTATATTTATATCCAAGTGTGAATACGTTTTTTAAGAAAGAAAAGGAGCTAAATACATGGTTTATATTAGTATATGCTAATCACATAAAAAGCCTCTAGAAACATAAAAGTGAGACAAGTGACAGTCGCTGGTTTTGCTCCACACTGGGGCTCAGTGCCCTGTCCCTACACTGGCCTGTGCCCACTGGGGTCACGGCAGCGATCAGCACAGGGATTCCCTGCCCGGGAACCCACCCGCGGG
>VZRE01012153.1:445601-527614 GCA_013396775.1 Cephalopterus ornatus
GCCGTCGCCTCCCCGCCGCCTCCCTTCCAGCGCTGGGAGGCCCGAACCTCTCCCTTTCCGCCCGCACGTAGCGCGGGGGAAGCCGCTTTGTCCCGGCCGCTCCGGGCGGGCGGGAGGCGCGGGGCAGGGGCCGCCCGGCCGGGGCCGCGTCCTTTGTTGCCGCCGGCGGTGACATCACCGTCTGGCGCGGGGGGCGCCCCGGGACGGGACCGCGGGCCCTGCCCGGGCTTTGTCCGGGCCCGCTCGCTCCGCTCCCGTATTTTTAGCTGCATCTGATCCCCAGTAACTCGCTCCCCCAGCGCCGGCGATCTTGTTTCCCTCCGCCCTGTGGGGCACCGGCGGGGAAGCGTTTCCCATTGTTCGGGTTTTTTTGTTTTTTGGCTCGGAGAGAATCTGTTAATTTACATCTTGGTGACGAATCAGGGGGAAAGAAGAGAAAGGCCGGGTGTTTGCTTTGATGGCTTTGCTGACAGCGGAGGGGAACGCCGATGTGGAGGGGGGATGGCGTTGGTGTGAAAGCGCTTGGAGGGGACGGACAGGGAGAGGGAACCTGAACTTGGGATTGCTCTTGTCTGCTCCCTGTGATCTCCGCCTACAGAAATGTGTATTGACCTGAACAAGCCGTCTACAGCACTGAAAAATGAAAACCATCCCGTGACATAACTGCGCGTTCTTTTCGAGTTTTGAAAGTGTTTTCCTGTGTGAGATAATAGCACGCATTCCAGAGAATCCATAGAAACGACAGCCGAGACACAGATTCTTGGTGGGGGGGGGTGACTTGGGAACTGTGCGTTTTCTAGGATGGGAGTCACTCCGTAGTTGCAGACCCTGATGTATAATTAACAAAATTGCAGGAAGCACTTAGCCGGACAGACGTGATACTTTAGCAAGTTCAAGAATTACACCCTGATAGGAGCCCTGCAAGTGTTGAAGAGAAGCCCGACATGTAGCAGCCCTTGCCGGTGCCCTGAAGCTGCGCTGATGTTTCTTGGCAGTGTGTCCGTATTTGTTTTGTGCTGAATATTAGAATAAATTCTGTGATGTGAGGAATTTTTTTTCTCTCTTCTGAACTGCTTCTGCTGAAGTCCAGTAGATAAAAGTGCTTGCTGGCAGATATAAGTTTTTTTTAAAGCTTGTGTTGTTCTAAATTAAGCCTGAATTGTCCATGAGGTTTAGGAATGCATTGACTTTTTGTCAAATCAGCATAAAAGTTTTTGCAATGTATTGCATTTATTATCTGTGATTCTAGGAAGACTTTTGGACTTTTTTTTTTTTTCCTCCCTTTGAAAAGAATCTGTTAGCTCTTGTAAGAGTCACAAATCAAGTATATGCCTTATGCAGGCCTTCTGCTGTGGATGTCAGTGTAGGTAACGACTCTTCCTCTGTCATCAGAGGTTTTTAAAATTTTTTCTTTTTGAAGAACTTGTTCCTAAGTGTGGATAGTTGACTGAGAACACGATAGAGAGTAAAATAAATGAACCTACAGGTGTCTACTATCGAGTAAGTGTATTCATAGCAAAACTTCCCTCACTTGAATAGAATTATGTAGCATCAGGTGATGTGCCCACAGGCACTTGGCTGTCTCAGACATCGCTGGCTGTCCTGAAAGCTCCTCCACTGATCCTGGCAGTTCCTGAAGCTTCACCTTAAGGCAGCATTTCGTGTCTCACAGTCAGAGTCAAAGCTACCCTTTCCACAGATTTTGAACCACGATGGTTAGTGATTTTTAAAAGAAGAAGAAAAAAAATAAAGGCCTTACCTACAATATTATGCAGTGTTTCATGCACTTTGAGGTTGAGGGGATTTATGATTTTAAATTGTTTACTGTTTACAAGGTGTGCAGAAACTCCAAGTATGAACAATTCCTGATGCTCCATTATTGCTGTTGTGCTAGCCATAGGTCACTCATTTTGACTTTCAAGTGGCAGCTGAGATTCAGTGTTGCAAATGGGAATTTAGGAGTTTTGTCCTTGTTTTGGATAATTTGTTCTTTTACAGTGTCTCATCCAGAATTAGTGTATAATATATAGACATTAGGAATGAAAGCAAGGAAGAGAATAAAACAAATTTGAAAACTTGCTTGTGAGCAGTTTTAAAGCTACCTGCTGAAAAGTCAGCTGTAAAATGAACATAGTTTAGAAGAGACTAAAAGCTGGTATGTTTACTTCTCTTGGGTTTGCAGCAACGATGTGTCAACTTCCTGAAGAGCTCTTGCGGGGTATGCAAACTAAAGGAGGCTTGTTGGGTGAAGATACACAGTTGTAGAAGATGACTTCTGTGTCGCTTGTAACTAACTTCTGTATTATTTTGACATTTAAAATACTTTTTCATGTTCTGCCATGATTTTTATTTAGCTATTGATTTCTAACTGCAAAATGCACCCCCAATAATAATTTCAGTGCTGTATGTCAAATTTTTTTTAATCAGTGAGTGCTGTTGAATTGGCTGTGTAAAATTCCTGCTTCCAAAAGCAGGATTGAAAATTGGATTGACAGTATGGGCACAGAGAATACTGGGGAATAACTTCTATTCAGAGGCTCTGCAAATACCTGTCTCTTGGTTTCTGTGGCAGTACAGCAGAAATGCCTCAGAGAGGAAGCATCTTTTTAAACAGGTATCTGAGTTAATGAGAAAGTGGCCCATTAGAGCATCAGATATTTTCCAATGCATTGAGCTTAACAGCTAACATGGGAAATAATTGAAACACACCAAAAAAAAGAGTGTGTTTTTGTGGCGGGGGAAAAGGAAGTGATTTCAAGAGTGGACCAACATTTTCATAGACAGTTGCTAATTTTGAATGCCTCCATTTTAGAACCCAGAAATTACAACTGTTTTTCTAAGTGCTAAGAACATGCAGCTCCATTTTTAACCAGTGAATCTGTGATTAGGAAAGAGTTAGCTTTGATTTTGTTTTTTTCTCAAGTCCTCAAAATTGAGTATGCTTTCAAGTTTGTTTTCCTTTTTAGTGTATGAGTTCTTCACCATCTGTTGGCAATATGCCTTCTGCTGTTTTTCCATACAAGTTTACTGTTTTTTCCCAGTTTCTCTTACTTTTAGTAGTTCTTCTCAAAGACTTTATTTTGCAGAACAGATGTGTCCCTTTTTTTAATCCATGTCTCCTGTTTCTGTTCTTAAACAGTTCCCTAATAGCTGCAGGAAATAATTTGCCAGTTTATTACATTTTAGACTTTTTACACAGTAAAGTAGATGCTTTACATCTTTTCTCCCGAAGTTTCTAAAACTGTAGACAAAACACACCACAGTCTTCTAAAAAAGATGTTTAGCTCCTGCTAAATTAATAAGTTGAAAGCATGAGAAATAAGCACAAGTTCTTGGTGTTGATACTAAACTCGTAAAAGCACATTTTATATGTTGATGTGGCAGATAGATTCATGATATATTTTTTTACCCCTTTATCTGAAGAGATACAGAGCACCCTCCGTGCTCGGTACTGCCGTATGTTTTACAGGCACAGCTAAAATGTTTCAGTGGATCTAGTGGATTTTTTTTTTTTTTATTTGGAGGGATTAATTTAAAACCTTTTGGCCTGGATACTCATTTGATTAGGCTGTAGGCTCAAAATGAGACGAGAGATCACAAACATGAGCTTAACCCAATGCTGTGCTCCCATAATCTTCCAAAAGCTGTTGGGGACAGCAGGTTTTGAAAGCGCAATTTAGGGATGTCTCATGGCTTCTCTGCGACTGAGGTTGCTGCAATAGCCTCTCTGTGCCTTCTCTGTTAACTGAGTGTCACCTGAACACATTGCACATGTGTCCCTGTCCACCTGACTTGTGCTTCATTCCATTTGTCCCCCGTTCAGGGAGGTGGCACGTCAGCCTGTCGTGACAGTGCCCTGGAGATGCTGAAGAAGTCCTCAGTTTGAACAGTCAGAGAATTTCCTTGAAATAGTCCGCTGCATTTCTGTGTGAAACTTGCCCCGTGGACGGATGTATTGGTTGTCTTTTGCTCAACAGAGAAACAAAGCTTTTGTTACGCTCTCATCACGACTTAAGTAATATGTTACATCGATGTTCTGATGCTGTATTTTCAAAGCCATGGTAATTAATATAATTAAAAATTGCAAGCCAGCTTAATTCTGATCTAGGAGTTGCACCCATTTATAGAAACATCTGTACAAAATTCACTTGGGCTCCAACTGAGACGATTTATCATCTGTGATTGTGTATATTGTACAAGAAGCAAGACTACAGTAGTGTAAAGTTACAGTCTTGACATGGAGTGGTTGTGTGAAGCTGGAACTGTTGGTATATGTTGGAACAGCATAAAAGGGGGAAGATGCGATGGGAAAACATTTAATGGGGTATCATTCTGTATGTAAAAAAGCAAACCCACTAGTAAGTTTACATTTGTATAAGTGAAAGGAATATATTTTAAAATTGCCTATGCAGGTCTTGCCCTTTCTTCTGCTTGTCCCCCACATCTTGGTGATGATGTGGATGAATTACAGTTGCATTTGTGCATGTGAACTGAAATACCACTCCAGTCCACAATTCCTCAGTTTGGTGGAAACTTCAAAGGGCTTCAAAGGAGAGTGTCTTTGGTGTGTTGCTGACTGGTGCCTTCTGGCAGTAGTCCCTGGTGGAAGTCAGCTTCAGTGAGGAGAGAAAGTGTTGGAGGAGCTGAAGTTGAGAGTTTGCTGCATGGATAAGAAATGGAAGAGTAAGCCAGGGATGTTTTGTGCTTCTTGTCAAGGATATGATTGCTTAAGCGACCTTACATAACTCATTCTCAAAAATGAACAAGTGCTATAGTATTCTGGAATAATATTTCTACCTGTGAAAGACGAAGCACTAAGTGATAAAGTCACTCCTGATAAATAGTTACGATACAATTTACACACCTACATTCAGAAAATGTGTAAACGCTCCATGTCTTGTGCTGCAGGTATGGTAAATTATTTGTATGTGCAAAGCAATAATAATCGATTTTTTTTTTTAATATCAGTATAGGGGTGTATAGTTCGTTTTCCATACAGTAATGAAATATATGTATTATGAAAGTCATTGTAATAACATTCAGGATTATTTGGTTACTGAACAATATGCCATGACACTTCCTACTCCTTCAAGGGCTTAGCAAGAACTTAGCAAGCTGCCTAGAGAATTTTACTGCTGGTCCTCAGTCCTAAGTGGAAAGTTTCTTGAGGGTGCTAAGTCTGAACTTCCTTTCTAGACAACAGAAAACCCCCAGAACTCTGCGCCTGTGTTTCCTGTCTCAGTGCATACTGGTTTCAGTGTAGCCTGCCAGGCTGGTTGATTGGTGCTGTCTTCCATTTTGCTAGTGAAAAAAAGCTGGTGGGGCAGAGAGAGAAGGGAGGAAGAAAGGCAAACCTGAAAATAAAGGATACCAGATGGTATCACAGAGTTAAGTAATTTTAATCTTGAAAATACCCATTCATAGACTGTTTTAATGAATACTTGTTGAATATAGTGATTGTTTACCTGCTGAAAATAGATTTTAATCTACATTTGGTTAAAAATACATGTTAGAGGTGGCTAGAGGAAATGGGAAGAGTATGCTGAAGTTTGAGTTTTCTGTGTTCTCATCCCCCTTATAAAATTAGAGTCAGTTTCTAGACTCACTGTTGTTAAGTTGGCGATAGCTCAAGATCTGTTCCTAACCATTCTGGCCAGTAGATTTTCCAAGAGGGATTTTGAAAAGAAGAGAATATAATCACATTTGACAGAGTACTGCTTTCTGCTTTACGTGGATTTCTTCAAGAAATATCTTCAGTTGGATCAAGGTGCTGTACAGTTCCGTCCGTGTCTTCCTATTTCCCTGATCATCACTTCAACAAAGGATGGAAGCTCAGCTTAATGAGCACTTCTGAGGACCCTGGTAATGGTTGTAGTCAAATTGGTTGTAGTCAAGAAACCAAAAATAACACCATTTGCTTATTACAGACTTGTGTCTTCCAGTCTTTGTGCTCGTCCTTGGTTTTGCCTCCCCATATATTATGCACAAAGAGAAATATATTTGTATTTTGAAGAAGTAACAGTCTGTAGAATGGACTAAAGCAAATCAGCCATGACTTATCTGTGAGCTAATGAAACAGTTTCTAAGAGACCAAAGAATTACAAAATGAGCAGGTTTTTAGGGTTGTCATGGCTGAGTTAGAATAAAACCTTTTCAGGGGAAAAAGCTGAAGGGTCACCATGCTCTGACTCTAAAAGGCAAAACAAGCTTCGATCTTGATTTAGACCACAAGAAAAATTTGCCCTGACATTGTGAAGGTCTCAGAAGCGAAGACGTGTCTTGTTTCTGCAGGTAGGATGTGTATTTGTAGAAGATGCTGTCTTGTTCTGCCAGCCTCTTGGGGGTCAGCCATGGCAGTGACTTGTCTCAGCAGAGCTAGAGTTGTGTAACTTCTTGCTGGATAAAACTGCACTTCAACAAAAAAAAACCCTAGCCCCAAAACTAAACTAAACAAAATCCACCAAAAAAACCCCACTCTAGCAGCCCTGGCATAAGCCATCATCATCCTTACCTAATGCCTTCTCTTCTGTTGGTAACCTTAGCAGATCACTTAACTGGTCTGTGCTTTAGTTGCTTCACTGTAAAATGAGGAGTAAAGCAGTAATAAAGTTTATCTTTAGTGCAGGCATGCTTTGTAATTTAATTCATGTTGGTAAAGTGTTCCATGGTAATTTGATTTTAATAAAATAATATTCCTCCATTATAAAATGAACCTCTGCAGAAATTTATGACGAACCTGCTGCTGTAGAGAGGGAGTTCCATCAGAAGATCTGTTTAAGACAGTAGATAAGTCTCCTAAAATCTGCTTTGGAATCTGATAGTTCAGCGTTTATTTGGCAGCCTGTGTTCCAGATGCTTGATTACTAGGAATGAAGAGGCTGTGGAGATGGTAATAAGAAGTCTTGCCTAATCAGGATGATGAATCTTTGCTATGCTGGGAGATTGTGCATTCTTTTGGGCAAGCCAACCCAAACATGCAATACCACCCTCCCCAAAATCTAGGACCACCATGCGTTTAGGAAGCTCTTCTACTTCCCGTACGTACCACTGGTTCATTTCTGGGATCAGCTGTTGCTGGCTGTACATCTGGAGTCAGTTTCTGAACCACGGGAAAATAAGCTAGTTTTATGTTTTGAAGAGATAAGGATCTGTGGAATGGACTAAAGCAAATCAACCGTGACTTTCCTATGAACTAATGAAACAATTTCCAAGAGACCAAACAGTTACAGAGAGTTGATTATTTTATTTACCAGCCCCTCCACAGGAATCTGCCAACCGCTCTGTTTCTCATCAGTGAAGAAGAAAGTCAGAATGCCGGTGGCATAAAAGCTGCTGGGCCACGGTGCACACACGGTGACACGGACAAACAGCAGATGCATGCAGCAACTGGAGGAGGAGATAAAAGAACCATCCTTCCAACCGCAGTTGCGTCAGCCAAATCACAACCAGCTGGTTTATTGCACCGGGCATTTCTGCTGATCCACCACACTGCTCACGCATGCTCTCTGCTTCCTGCAGGAGCACGCACCCTCTGTCGAAGGCTGGGATAATTTTTGAGCCTTCTCATCCTGCCTCTGCTTTTAGCCACTGGTTTAGTTGAGGGATGATGTAGACCTGAGATGCCTGGGGGAGGACTGAGACTGTTGGAAGAATGGGAGAAACTGTGACTCAGGAAATTCAGTTCCTCCCTTAGCCCCAGCATTTAGTGATGGACGTGCAGACTATTATCCTTGCAATACTGGAGCCTGTTTCCCTCAATTGTGTTTTTTGGACAGTGGAGTGCCCTCTGTGTACTCTCGTCTGCTTTTTACTCAGATGGAGTAATTTGTATTTCAAGAGGCAGTGGTATTTCTAGGTTCAAGAGAAGTCCTTGTACTCCAAGGCCAAATGGCCCATGAAGGGGCATGCTCATCCCAGTGAAAGACAAGTCTCAGCTGGCTGACAATGCTGAGTTTTGCAGAGCTTGGGATTGTAGCTAGCCCATAGGCCAGTAGAGTTTGGACTGCTAAGAGAGGGCCTAGAAGCATCAAGGAAACGCCTGGTTTACGACTAATGAAATTTAATGAAGCTGCATGACTATCCAGTTGTGAGCAAAAAGTCAGTCAGTGCTGGTTTGGACAAAAGCAAGGAATTAGCTATCCTGCAGCCATGATCAAAACTATTACATTTACCAGATGCTGCCAGTTTCTAATCTTTGTCATGGACAAACTGCTTTAGAAAAAAAAGTCTGACTAGAATATACCCCAGAGATATATCTATAACATAACTACTGTCTGAGTATATATAGCTCTGTAGAGACTGTAAGGTTTCCCTGTAGTCCTCACCACTATCACTCTGTGTGGCTCTCCTGATGATTTATATACAAGCTCTAGCCAGAAGGAAATGGAGCAACATTTATCTGTATTTATTCCCATGAGATGCATCTTGGTAGTGGGGATACAGATCTCTTCTGTCTCAGTGTGCGAACACTGCAGAATTGGACGAGGTTGGGTGCTCTTGCCCTTTCAGTTTCAGAGCTGTGGGAGGCTTATCTAAGAGATCAAAGTGCATCAGATTCCATTATTTCAGTATCTATGGGGCAGTATAATGCATGAATACTCTGGGACGATGCCTGTGTCTGACTTTTATTCATCACTGTAATTAAAGCCAGATACAGAGCTTGTTCTGTGCGCTGAACATTAAGCACAGTGTTTTATTAACATGGTTGTCAAAATCTTTAATTCAGACATAGTATAGTTTTGCGGCATAGATTAAGACCAGTATTTATTTTGCCTAAATACATAAATTTTATTTTAAGTTCAGAAAGAGAAGTGATTGCTCTCAGGTTTTGAACAAACGAGTGCAAGCGTTGCTTGATTACAGATGTACCAAACTGCTAAACTGGTTTGGTCTGTACTGTTGCTTAACAGAAAGCAGTGAACTGCTGCATTCAGTGGAAAATACATAAAAGGCTCAGCAAACCAATGCTCTAAATTCAGATTTAGTTAAGATGCTGAAATTAATATTTTAACAGTTGTAGACTTTATTTTATGCTCTACGATAATACTTGCTTAATTGCCATTGCCATTCTGATGTTTTGGGATTTCCCTTGGTTATTTAAGTATTATGATTTTTATTGCAGTTGCATCCATATATCTTCAGTTTAGCTTATGAAATATGACTAAGTCATTGCTTTAGTGTTTGCTTCACAGAGTTCTGTAATGTTATATCTATATATTTGGAGACCTTGAGGCAGCTGTGGGTTGTCCCACTGAGAATGGCGTCCTTGAAAGTATATTACCCTTCTTGGAAAGGAGCAGTATCACTTAAAGTTAAAGCAAAAATACTCACTTTAAATTAACTGTTAATTCTTTTCTAGGTTAGTGCTTTTTCACCTCATAGTTGCTGGCTCTCTGAAGCTCTGTGGGCTGTTTTGACTGTGCTCACAAGAGCTAATGAAATCCCATCTGTAGTCATTAAACTGAAATACAGGTCCACAGCTCTACTCGACAATTTTTAGGGATCTGCTGATCAGAAACTAGTAAGGAGCACTGCATGTCACTCTAAGGTCTATCCTGAGCTGAGAAAACTCTTCCTGCCCTGCTCTCCAAGGCACATCTCTTCAGCTAATGGCATTTGTGATGCTGCGGTGGCTGAGCTGAGTTAGATGATGGCCTTTGGCCCAAACATGAGTGAGCTGCTCGGCTGCTCTCCCACTCTGTCCTTGATTGGAAGTGGCAATGTGGTACTCAATCCATCAGAGTGGATTCACACGATAACTCGCCCAGAGCTGTGCTGGGTTGTTTATAATCCTTCCAGTCAGTCATCTGTAAGAACCACAAATGAGATACAAGGAGGGACTTTACATTATGTCTGAATTTAGACAAGCTCTCTGAAATTTCTAAGACCTGAAGTTGTGTTTATTTTACTGTGTGGCTAAGCTACTGAAAGTAAGCTTTCCAAAGAATGCCCATTCCTTCTGTAAATATAATGGGTTTCTCAGTTTACAGTAAATGGAGTCAGGGTTTGAGAGAGACAGTGTTTAATGACAAGTCTTCTTTTTAAAAATCCTTTACGAAAGAAAAAGTACTATCTACACAAAATTACGTGCTCCAAGTAATCTTTTTTTTCCTCTAGAAACTATATTCTTGTTCAATGAGTAACCTGTTTTTTCCTACCTCCCAGAAGAAGCAAGATGACCTAGATCTAGAGCTTTCTGGGAAAAAGTTCACTTCACCCTATATATAGCTTCTCCTGAACTGTCTTTATGTAGCTGTCACCTGCTCTGAGCTGATGAACTGAAGAGAAAGGAGCTGCAGTTTTAGGCTGAGGTAGGAAAGGAGGGTGTTTTATCCTTCCTCTTTTTTGAGGGTCTGTTAAATAACATCTTATGCACATGCCA
The DNA here is from genome assembly GCA_013396775.1 of Cephalopterus ornatus. Classification (NCBI taxonomy): domain Eukaryota; kingdom Metazoa; phylum Chordata; class Aves; order Passeriformes; family Cotingidae; genus Cephalopterus; species Cephalopterus ornatus. The sequence goes on from VZRE01012153.1 coordinate 455,983, forward strand.
CCGGCTGGATTTCTGCCTGGTGAAGGCTAGACTTCCCATCTGTAGCATACAGAACTTCGTGTCTCTGGGTCTCCTTAATGTGCTGCAGTTGAGTAATAACCAGTTACCTCTGGGTTAACAAGTAAATTGGATCTTGCCTTTGTGCCAGCAGCAGTTTCTGCAGAACGTGATATCTTGGGGTCAGTGTGTTCTTTGCTCTGGTCAGATCCTGCAGATGGAGATACCTCCAAGCAGCACTGCTGGCACAGTGGTGTTTTTGTTGGAAAGCAAAAACTGGAAAAATGGTAGTAACAACTACATAACAGATGCTACCAAACAGGGTGTTGGCTTTGAGGGATCAGGAAGCGTTTCCACCTCAGAGTGATGAGTCAAACAGTGAACTGTACTGTAGGCTGAGGGAAATGTGTCCATCACTTTGTCAGTAAGGCATTTTTTTTGAAATACAGGAGAGTTTATCTGAGTGCATCAGCAGCTTAAGTATTTTGGGCTCCTGCAGCCTTTCTGAGGAGAGAAGGGTACTTTCCAAGTCTCTAAAGAAAGTGCCACTGCCTACTACCACCACATACTCCTCTCCTGGGGCCTTCACCACACTGGGGATGGTGGCAGTGAAACCTGTTGGTGCTCCTGTGATGTGCTGTGCACCCCTCTGGCACATGGAGAAACCAGCATCTGCATTCACTTAAACTGATGGCAGGATTCTGCTCCAGCACTTCAAAATAATTGCTTCAACAGGCCCTGCTCAGGAATGAGGGGAGCCGGGGCCAAACGAGAGGCTCAGGAGCTATCTCTGTTCAGCAGACCACGAGCTGAACCCAGGCAGAAATGTGGTGTGCCTCGTGATCAGCACTGTGTGTGTCTGTGTTTATGGGGCAGGAATGTCTGATCTAACTATCCACTGCACGCAGAAGGAATTGCTCTGCTTTTCCCTCCTGTTTTCCACTTGAAGCCCTGTGCACTTCATGGTGACTTTGGTGCTTATCCCTTGGTGATTCAGCTTGTGCCATTCAAGTGTCTGAAATGGGTTCTCTTACTTTTTCCTCCTGTCAGCTTAGTGAACCAAACTGACTTTGTGGTGGATATTGGATTTATTTGCACTTTTCACTGTCTGTAAGATTGCATGTTACTTAGTGACATCTGCAGAAAACTCTAGAGGTGTCAGGTATTAGATTGTGTGTTTTTACCACTAATATTAGAGAAGGTTTGGCTTGTTGAAATGAAGACTACTTAACTGCATATCAGAGCGTGCACAGAATGAATATCTGATACTAGCTTTGGCAATGAGTGCATTTGGGAATGGTCATATGCATGACATGCAGTCTAAAGGTGTCATTTCGAACCTCACGGAGGTGGTGATTTCAGTTGGAGGGACTATGCTGCTTCAGGACAAATCTCTGATACAAACAAAATCTTAATTCTTTATTTCTTAAATGTGATCTTTCTGGTTAAAAAAAAAAAAAGGGGAAACAAACAGAACAAAACATGATAAAAGAATATAGATTTGTGTACCACAACCAGCCTTAGAGATGCTCACTATTTTGTTTTTATAAGAAGCTTTATTAATGTTATCTAACAGTTCAAGAGTAGACTTGGTAAATGCAGGAATGGCTGAAGACTTTCGCAGCCTGTTCATATTGCACAGCAGACTGTGATGTCCCTTGGGACACAACTGACCACAGTAACATCATTGATCTGCTTTGTGGGTGCTGCTGTGCCTCTCTACTCGCACAAACCTCCCAGTTATGACTCCGTGGATGGTTTCCAAAGTCTGAACATAACTTGGCAAGCTTTGTCACTGCTGTTAGGAGTTTGACTACCTTTGTGCATATGTATGTGGGGACTGCCAGTGTCTGTGGCTTTTAATAAAACAACCTCTCTGTTGTCTGAAATGTTTAGAATTAAGAAATCATACAAGTATGCAAGAGCAGGAGCTGAGCTGGCTGCCTCAATGTGACTGCCTTGTTTTCTATGTTGTGACTCCTTATTCTAGCTTGGCATCTCTTAGAGGAGGCCACTAGTTTCCTATTGAAGCCAGACTTACTCAAAGTAAATTGAGGGACAAAGTCCTGTTTCAGGAAATAAATTGGAGAAGCAAATCTTGCTGCTCCTTCGTGCATCCACTTGTGCAGCGTTCCCAACTCCTGTCCTTGCGGGGGTAGTGCCATGCTCTTACATAGCTCGGACCCCCTTGCTCAGTACCTTTCTGTTCAGTTTTCTGAATTCAGAACCAGTAATGTAGAACACGAGCAGTAAATACTATCTTTACAGCTTTTTTTTGGCTCTTAGGAACTACATTCGGTCAGGTTTAATTTTTGTCAGAAGACCTACCAAAAAAACCTCAAAGGTGCAGGAGATGGGGCTGCTGGGACAGCAAGGCACACCTTTCCTTGTTTGTCATATTCCACATTTCTAGGGATGTGGGGCACTGCAGAGCTGTAGAAGTTGTTTTCTGAGTGAGATCGCTTGCTGCCACTAAGGTTTCCTTGGATTGTTTCACAAAATACATTGGCCCATTTCAGTTTGAGTACAGTAACACATTTCAGCTGGACATAATATAACTATTTAAATTAGACCAGTAGCTATTGCCTTTTCTCCCTTAAATAGACTTTAGGTAACACAGAAAACTGAAGTAACATCAACATGATTTTAAGTCGTAATTGCGGAGTGGTCACCATTCTCCAGGAACAGTGCCTGTGCAATAATCCCATGGACACTTTTTGCTTGCCATGGGCCAAATCCTCACCAGTGGTGCAACTGCCTGGTGCTCCCCAAGGAGTACAAGTGGGTTTGTAAAGCTGGAGATTTCAGAATGTGCTAGAACTTCTAGCTAGCATCTTTATAAAGGTCTTCTTTTCAGCCCTGACTTCATGCCTGCTTCTACCTGTAGATTGTGCTGCAGGAAACAGGGTTTGGCCAAGAACATTTGGTGCTTCCACCATAGATGTGTTCCACTAGTGGGCTATGAAAAACTCCACTGAGATCAAACCAGAATTGCTAATGGAAAATGATTTTATCCACAAATGTCTGACATTTAAAGCTTTTGTTTTGTTAGTGTCTTAAACTTCCAGGTGGACACAGTGTTTGCAGATGTCTATAACAGCTTCAACAAAACAAGGCTCAGATTTAATGAGCATTATCTTCCGTATTTTATTTAAATTAGCTTTGAACTAAATATGACAAGCATTATTGCTAGTTGTTATACATATTAATTTGGATAACAACCCTGTTCAGTACGGTGTTGGAAATTGCATATTAACAAGTGTGTGAATTGGACTGTTTTCTGGTGTCTGGACGAGGGGAAAAATGGATAGTTCTGTATATGCTCAGTGCAGTTATTTTTTGCAGATCATCCATGATTTTGGAAACACACTGGTCAAGCTTTGCCCTGCTACTCCTACAGGGAGCCTTTTTTTGGTCAGCTGGGAACTAAGGCTCAAGAGCCTATCTCACAATTGTAGATTATTTATGGCAAACCTGCACCCGTTATTCTTGTACCAAACAGATCTTCAGTTGTTTCTCTGATGTTTACTCTCCTGATTTATTTAGGGTTCCTATATCCCTTTCAGCCTTTGTTTTTCTGGGCTAATGCTTCTATTTTTATTGTGTTTATTAGTGGATCTGATGTTCAAGCAACTTGGTTTTTCTGAAATACAAAATCTGCCTCAGCCATAGCCAGTGAAACCAAATGAAAGCAACAGCAAAAGAAGGAAAATATTAAAATAGGGCGTATTTTAAGTGATGGAGGGATCATTGACTAAACACTCAGTGTCTTGCAGTGAATTTTGTTGTGTGGACTGATACTAGAAGTTGTAGGCATTATTTATTTTAAATTTATAGAACATGTAGCTCCAAGGGGCAAGAACCTTTTCATGTGCTGTTATCATCTGTCACAGGGGTGAACCATTCCATGACATGTCGAAGATGTCTCCAGGAATGCTACGTGGAATGATAGAAAAAAAATTAAGACCAGGCCTGTAAGACCTTGTATTTCAAGGCTAATTTCTGTACAGAGCTTCAGCAGAGCAAAGAAATTTTCTTCCACCTGGTCTGCCAGCCTGAAATTGCCCCATAGGGTATTTATGGCATTCAGCAGATTTCATTTGATGAACATTGGACTCATTTTTGCCAAAGTTCACGGAGAAAGCCGTGCCCAGCTCTTTTTTGCCCCCAAGGACGCATCTAGAGCTGCCCATCTCCTGGAAGGATCAGTTTATTTCTGCTGCTACTGTGTGACTCAAAACAACAAACAAAAGAAGAAAAAATTGTTTGCTGCAGTAATTTCTACTCGTGTCTTTGCTACACTGGAGATTCATCCATAAGAAAGGAGGTATCCCAAATAAAGACAGGAATTCAGATTCACCTTGTTATCGTGCCTGTTTGGTTCAGAGGTTACTCAGCAAATCTTTTAGTGTCTCCAGGGAAGCAAATTCCCTGCCTTCACTTAACTGCAGCTGTGAGTAAGGAGGCAAAGTAAGTTTAGTCCTGTGGGTCCTCAGCCTTGGAGTAGCAGCACTAAGTGCTGTCTGCTTCCAAGATTACTCTTCTGCATCCACTGCCTCTCTGCGGGGTGTCCAGGGAACTTATGGCGAGCTAAAAAGTCTAGAAAGATAAGTAAAATATTTCTGTAGTAATTGAGTGATATTTCTGCTTATGAAGTTACAATCTGAGCAAGGAGCTGCTTTTTCTCTCCTCTTGGAGCTTATCTAGCTATTGCAGTTACCTCTGTAGTTACACCCTTATGACTCCCAAGGTAATAAAGTGCATTCTAGACTAAATGTCATAAATTAAATCTAAAGAACTCCCATGTTGTCGTCTTAATAGCTGTTTTGCTGGGACTGTGGGTATTTTTTTTTGCATGGTAAGATACTAAATACCTCCAGCTTTACTGTCTCAAAGCTCAGTGTTACTCCATTCTGCTGATTTGTCGTGACTGCAGTTTGTCTGCGTGTGTATAAACTGACAAAACTTATTTTAGTGATTGTGTGGGTTGTAGCAGGACACGGTTATTCCACCCTAAACATTAATGCAGGAGAATACGGTAAGTACAAGTGTTTCTTTATATCTTCACAAAGCTTGAGAGAGTGTTGGTAGCATAATGCTGATGACATTAGGCTTTCCTTTCTGAGTCAGAGGGCCACTGAAAGTACCATTGAGGTACCTCACCTACAGAGGAGTTACACTTTGGCGCAGGACCTGAGCCCTGACCTTGTACGTGGATGTAAATTGGAGTATTTGAAAGTCAGAGGTGATGTTCTTGGGAAATCAGTGTTTTTAAATTTGTACAGATAAACTTTGTTTTTGCATGTGATTTTCTCAACTCCCGCTAAAACTGGATGCTAAAACTGCATCCTGCGTATCGCTGTGTTCAGGGTTTCTGGTGTACTTCACACAACCTGAAAGACGTGTCATTGCGTGTGGGTGAGCTGGGGCTAGAGATCTCTCGGCTGTGCAGCTGCTCTCGTGCGGGTGTGTCGGGGTGAAATGGGGCTTTGTCTTCCAACGAGTCAGTCCATATTTAGAAAAATGACCTCTTTGTTTTCACGTCCCTCCTCTCAAGCGGTTTTCTGTTATGCTGAGATTTTGTGGCAGCCTGAGCCTTAATTCAGGCAAGTACTTAAGTAGGTGCTCAAGTGCCATGTCCCTGGTAGTGTTTGAAATCCTTACTAAGTGTGCTGCTGGGGTACATTTGTAGATCTTACTGACCCATGCAGCCAGCAGGATGAATCCATTGTGGAAATTTTCAGGTTTTCCTTCAGAAAGCCAGTTTCGATGTAAACAAAGCACTTGCCATCTCCCACGAGAGTGGGTGTAAGCCAGGGAATGGCCTGACAAAACAGACTTTTTTTTTTCATCCCATTGGGGTTGAAGAAGGTGAAATGGGAGCTGTGGTGGCTGCAGAGATTGGGTGGGGCTCTCTGCTCCCCATCTCCCTCCTCACCCTTGCAGAGCCTTGGACCTGCTTCAGTTCCCCCTTCAAACCACGTACTCCAAAAGCACCTGTGCTGAAACAAACACAAGTATTTTTGGTGTGAAACCAGCACAGGGAAGATCCAAAGATGAGTTTAAAAAAACCCCACCACAGATTGAAAAGGCTGACTAGCCGGGTGGTTGCATGTACACTTAGTGGTGGACGTTTGTACTTTATTCATCTGTGAAGCCAAATGTTTGTGACTTGTCCTGCTTGCACCAGCAAGTGGCTGCATGTTTCGTACATAGCAGTGAAATGAATGTGTGTTGTCTGGTGACACTCCAAAGAGGTGACCAGATGCTCTGTCTCTGAGCATTTAAAACTTTAAAATAGTAGGAAAAATGTCTTCTGGAAATATTTCGCTTGTATAACCAATTCCTGAGAGAGCTATTTATGATTCTTCTACCTGTTCTTGGCACAGGCTTTTTTTTCTGTTAGAAGAGGTTTGACAGTTGCATGAGATCACACTTGGATTTGTGCCCTGCAAGCTAAAAATGCAGAGTCACTGCTTGTGAGGACAAGACTTAACTAGAAAAAATAGAAACATTGCCCTTGTATTCACTGCTAATACTGCATCGAGAAGTGGAGCTCTGTCAAGCCTTAGTGTGCCTTAATATTCATGTAGTCATTGCTTTAATATTCATGCAGTCATTCTTTGCTTTTAGATAGAGAACTGCTTTTAAAAAACACCAGATTCAGAAATAATGGTTTAATGTCTCAGGCATTCCTTTAAGATTAATAAATGACTGGCTGAGATGAGCCAATAGCCTGCATCAGTGCCTCTGACTGTTTACAGCTGCTGCTTATTAACTCAGAGTTGCAATAATTAATGTTATCAAATGATGATAAACAAATAGTCAAATTGCATTTTTTTTGTGTGTTCATTCTCCCTGAAGTGGGAGATGGCAGACTGTGTGTGCCTGGGAGAGGTGACAGTATCCACACAATTCAATGCCCTCAGGCTGGGCCAAAATCTCTTGCACAGCCCAGCAGTTCGGGGTGCTGCTGGTACCCTTAATTCAAACCTCAATTCAGCTTCACAAGGTGGAAGAAATCCCAGAAATCCCGGTTGGTTTCCCAGAATCTGGTGGAAGGGAGGAGGAGCTGTTGGCTGGGTGGATGGTAGGGGCATCCTCCCCAAGCTGGCACGGACAGTGACACACAGAGACTCAGACTGTATTTGAGGTGCCCCAGTGTATAGCAGGTGTGTGTGAGGCATCCGTCTGTGGCTTTCTAGCAGGCTAACACAGAAACGTGCTTAAAAACTGCTGTGGTTAAGCTGTTGCAAAAGGCAGCATTGACACATCCTTTAACTGGCCTCAGGAAGTCTGGCTGCCTCTGCACAGTCCCCTGCTGCACTGCCTGGGCTGGGGCTCTGTCACACACCTGGATCTCAGGGGTATCCACTCAGTTTTAGAAATTCAGATGCCATTAAGAAAATAAGAAGGCCTGTGGAGCTGAGTGTGCCATCAAACTGCCAAGGTGTGGCACCTTTCTGCTTGAGCAAGCATTTGTAATTGAGGATGGCTTTGTTAAAGAGGCAATTAAAATATTTCAGATTGAGTACAAAGTTATGATCCAGTGAAGTACAGCACAGATTCCTAAGTTTTGGAACAAACCTTGCTGTCATGGGCTGCTTCATTGACAGTCTCACAGCAGTCAGTGAAGTCTCACACCAGCAAGTCTCTGCTGCAGGTTTTCCTGCTCCGTGGTTACGCAGACACAGCTCATGACCAACCCTATCTGCGTTTTGAAGCTCTTCTGCAACAGGACGTAGGCTCTTACCACTTTTCTCCCCCAAGTCATTTATCCTTAGCAGAGCAATTGTTTTCTCTCCCTATGCTGTGGCAGTGGTTTGCACTGTGAGAGTCCTGCTCTTCTGAGTCCCTGTTTGCTGTGAGTCCTGATGGAAAATTCTTCATCAGGTTTCTGCTTAGCTTCCCTTCCTGGGGGGAGCCGATTGCTGGCCCACCTTCCCAGGCTGGCTCTGCCTTGTCAACTGGTCCCTGGTAAGGGGAAGGTCCCTGTAAAGGTTTGCAGAAGCCCGCTCCTGTGTTGCCTCTTCTGTGTATTTTGGTTGGGTAACAGACTGTATCTCTATAAAAAGAAGTACTGTGTCCTCTTTCAAATCTCTTTTTTGGTGCTTGCTTACAACTGGGTGGCTGCAGGGAAGTATTTTGTGTCATCTCGTGGGATAGTGCATGAGGGGTAGATGATCTGAGGTGGCTGCAGTTGATGTGCCTGTTTGTTTTTGTTACCTGTGTTACCTCTTACCTGAAGCTGAGTTGACACCTCTCAGAAGACCTGACATAGGGGTGATGTTCTCAGTCTAGCTGGGACTGTTGTGTCTATTCAAGTCCTGTTTTAGAAACTTGGTGTAGGAGGACCTGCACTCCTCGATAGGATGCTTTTGGATATGTGTGGAAACTAGCTTTAGGCAAGGCTGTTAAACTGTGTTCTGCAGAGCCCTCTTTGCCCAAGGAGGGTGTTTGCCATGTGTTGAACAGTAATGCTCGGCCTAGAGATGAGATCATTCATCACTTGATTTCACTGATTGCTTGATATCCTACTCACTCATTTTCTAAAATACATTTCTAGTTCTGTATAATATTTTTCTGCTGTATGTTATTATGTCCTTATTAGTTCAAACTAGCACATTTAATTATGCATATACGTGTCTATTTACACATTGAACTAGAACTTGTATTTATACCTCAGCAGTCCTCCATTGATGGATTGATTGCTTGTGCCTTCAGCTTATGTGCATTTTCATGTTTACTCCCTGGCTTGGCCCGTTGTCCCCAGCCTGTCCTTTTTGCTAATTAGAGCCGATTTCTGTAATTTTCCTACCTTGTTCCTGAAGTACTCAGAAGAGTTGCCTTGTTCTTAGAATTGCCATCAAGCTGACCTAATTCTTGCCAAAAGATACATTTTAGCACTCTTGCTGTTTTTTAAGTGTTGGAGTCAGGTTTTCACAATTGGCTTGAGTCCCAAAAGGGGCACTCCTTCCATTTTCCTCTTGGCTGCCTGCTCCCAACTTTTTCAGCAGCTGTAGCAATCGCACAGTCGATGGCAGTGGCTTGTTTGCTTTTCATGAAGAGGCGATGGGAGCAGTGTCCTTGGAGACAGTGCAAGGGAAGTGGCAGGACCCGCAGTCCAGAGGCAGTGCTGTTTTAGACCAGCTGGAGTCATCTGCGTCCTAATCCCCAGATTCCCTGAAATGGCACCAAAAGCAGGGGTGGGTGTGCTTACTCAGGAACGCTGAGTCTGTGGGCTCAGCAGCAGGTCAGAGCATAGCATGCGCTGTCGCTCGCTCTCAGGGTGTTACATTGTCCACCTGAGGTCACCTGTGCTCTTCATCGGGTGATGCTTGTCCAGTGATCCATACCAAGCCCTTCCTCTGGAGGACTTGCATGCACTTGTCTGGGTGATGCAATGCTGTGGGAGTTTTGGGATGGTAGATTTGGGCCAAGCTCATGTCTCATGAGGCAGAAGCACGTGTGAGCTTAAGCCTTTTTTGTGTGCTGTATCCAGAGGTGAGTCAAAGCCTCGGAGTGGTTTGGGAGGTTGTGCACAGGGAATCATATCCAGGACAAACCACATGTGTCTGACATCAGGGAGCAGGGCAGGTTGTCACAAAGCCTGCTTGCTTCTGCAGACAGGACCTGGCATAGCAAGTCATGGGTGCCTGCAGATGTTGTGTGCCCCAGGATGATCAATACTACCATTTTTTAGCTGTTAGCCTTTTGATTTATGCTATAAACAAGTTGCACTGACTGATATTTACCCTTTCCAGAAAGTAAACGTGTCTGAAGGAAGTGTGAATGATTCCCCTGTTTCTGTGTGGACTGTTAGTGTGCTGTCAGCTTTGCCATTGTAGCTTCCCCTGTCTCTCATGCTTGAGTTCAGCCTCCAAAAAACACACTAACTCCATTTTTTTGTTTGGGGTGTTCTTTTCTATTTTTGCTTCCTGCTACCCAGCAGTTCCACAGCAGTAAGTGAATGGGATACAGTAGGTTCACTCTGTACCTTTCAGCGGAGGAGACAGTCTGAGAGATTGGTTTTCAGCCTTTTCCACCTCAGGACCAAAATGTCAGGTTTTTTATTTGTTGTTAAATCCACTTCTCAGTTTTCCAGCAGCCATCTCGCTTACACACCATTAATGCTGTGTTTAATGTAGTCGTAGCACTGTAATAACTGTCTCAGCTTGCCAGGTCTAAGAAGGGGTTTCTGCAAAGAACCACTTGGCATAAGTGGGAGAGAACATGTACCAATAACACAGATGTGGTGGTTGCTTATGGGGTGGGATGATCCACATACACAGCTGTTCTCCTACCACCAGCTGCAGAACTGACTGCTAGTCCCTTCTGCTAGATTTTCTCCCTACCCAGCTGCTTTGCTTTGTAGTCCTTGGGGAGTACAAGTGTCAGGAGGCTGTATTTTGTGCCTGAGTGTCCTTAATTTAATGTTTAGGTGCAACTGTCCTTTCCTGGCTTTGCTCACTGCAGTAGCTTGACAGAAAAGCATGAATTTCTATAAATTGTTTATGAATCTTTTCCTTCCCAGTATAAAAAAAGCCTATTAAAATAAACATGCTAGGAGCTGTAATAAGAGGGTTTTGTTATCTCTCAGAAATTGTGGCCCGGCGCTGTAAGTTGAGCTGTCGGTGAGGCTGTGTGGAGGGCTGGAGTCAGTTCTCTGGTGAGCAATTTAGTGGTCTGGGATGTGTTAGTGTATAAGTTATCCACTTTCCTGAAGAAATTCACAGCCTGATGTTTGATGGGATCTCTGGAGAAAGGAACAAGGAGACCTAAAACTGACACAAATCTGGTGAACAAAAAATGAACCAGTGGAACTGTACCCAAAGTTAACGTCCTTGAGTCAGAGAAACCTGCTGTGCAGCCTGGAAATGTAAAAACTGTCTGGCTGTGTCAGGAGATTGTGCTTCCAGGGATTAATTACTGCTTTTTAATTACTGCTTTTCCCCTACAACTCTTTCTTGCTAATCTTTTGTATTTAGGTTTGCCCTAATGGTTAATCAAATTTCAGAGCAGGTGACTCTGCAGAGCTCCAGGTGATTTCCATCTGCCAGGTAAGGCTGGGTTTGCTCTGGCCAAGCTGCAAGGGCACTGCCAACTATTTGTCTTGGCAGCAGGCGGCCTTTTTGGGTTTGTGTGACAGCACAGGGACAAAGCTTGAAAACAAAGTCCGTTTCTGTAATAGCCCTTGTCACTGTCTAGGAAAGCAGCAGGCAGGATGCATCTAGTTTGTACCTCTTCTCTCTCTGCCCCAATCCTATTTTTGGTAGCAAAACTGAGCTCAGGGGACAGGTGATATTTTAAGAGTTGTCAGCCAGGAGTCTCCTTCATGGTTGCTAATCTTTTCCAACTCTTCTTTCCTAGTAATTTCAATGGAATAATTGTGGAAAATGTGCAGGACAATTTTACGGTTTTGGTTATAGTTTAAATGAGGCTATGCCATCACTGCAGAACCACTGTGACTTTCTCCAAAAGAACACCTCCCTCTGAAGTGATCTGTGACTCAAACCAGGTGTTGATTCTTAATTGGAGTCAGCAGCTGAAGAAATACTGTGCAGATTCTGCAAGTCCCTGTCCTCTGGTGAACACTGGTTCCTCAGTCAGTCATTATATTAATTACTGACCATATTTACAGTGCCAAATTCCTACAATGCCAGAATTCTTATTAATTTTCCTTTAAGAACATCCTGGTAGGAAGCATGTGTGTGTGTGGATGTGTATCTGATCTGGCTGTCTGCCCCAGATGTCCCCACCGACTGGGAGAGGAGGAGATTTTGCTTTCAGAAGAACTTTCTAGCGTTAAGCGTTCAGTTATCGCAGTTATTCATACAGAGTGGCTACCTGGAAGCAGCAATACAAAAAATCGGGTAACAATTTCATTACGTGATGTTTTATAGCAACTGCTATTCACCTCTATAAATGAACTGTTCTCTCCTGTATGGCAGAGAAAAGCTTTTACAGTTGGCAGGCTGCTCGTAATATTCTAAGGATTATTAAAGTAAGCTCTAGCTGTCGTATAATGCACAATATAATGGCGCATGGTTTTACATTAATGTGTCTCGGGGGAGGATATTATTTCAGAATGTGTGTTCACATATGGATGGAGTTGGGAGTCTTTTCGTCCCAGTCAGAATGGCATTCACAGAAAAGGCCCCTGGACCGTCATCCCAGCAAGTTCCTTATGAGTATTAAAGTGGTGAGAAGAGAAAGTTCCATCAGATTCATCAGGGATTTGTCAAAAATACCTCAAAAGCACAATTTTTTTTTTTCTCGCCTCCTGACTTTACATCTATAAATTGAGGTTGTTCTTATTTAGGTAAGTTATTTAGGCTCCCCACTAAGCAACCTCAGCTGCTGGGCTGGAGAGGGGCCTGGCCGCGTGTCAGGTCGGTGTTGGAGGGCTGGTGAGCAGCAAAGGCTGTGCAGCCCTGCTGCAGCTGTGTGTGAACCAGGGCAGCTGCCTTCACACAACGTGTCTCATGAAAGACGTTTGCATATCGAAGGGATTTCAAAAGAAGAGCTGTGGGAACGGCTGGGGAAATGCAAATGGAACTGTTATATTTGCATTAATTAATCAGGCAGCAACCGCAAGGAGTGTAAGCGCTACAGCTACTGGTATTTTAAAAAGTGTAAAAAATATTTAGGATGAACACAGCTTGGAAGGTGTTTGTCTCCTTTGTCAGACTGAATTAACAGATACGCTGTTGATCTGGTGATAAAATGCAGATTAATATCCCAGGGTGAGACACACGGAGAGCACTGGATTAGGTGAGGAAGAAAATTTAGAGATGGAAACTGAGCAAAGTATTCAGTAGTGGAAAGCAGGTGGCTGTAGGCAGGATTTTGGGGACAGCAGTGAGGCTTTAACCTCTGGAACTATTAGATGTTATAAATTATTCATCTCACCTTTGACCATCCTGAAAGGATAATTTGTGCATGTTGGTGCAATTCTAAAAACAACAAACAGACAAAAGCCCTGATAACATACTGCTGATATGTGGCATAGAGGGATCTTAAAATAATCTTTATCCAGGGATTAAGAGTTTCTGATCTAGCACTGACCTGTTTTCAGAGTATTACAAATTCATGGCACTTGCAAAAACAAGACAAAAAGACTGTAAAACAAGAGAAAAGTAGATTTAGAGCAGCATAAGTAACCAAGGTAGGTTGCATTGATGAGGAAACTTCAAACTGGAAATCATGCTAGATTAAACCTTTTTCTAGTCGAGAACTCAAAGCATTCTTGGGAGTCTGCATGTAGAAAGTGTCTGGACCTTTTAAGCCATGTGTGAAAATGTTTATTTCTACTAGAAGTGAAAAATGCAGACCTCCAGATGCCCTCTATAATTTCTCCCCCCCCAGAAGGAGGAGGAGCTAGGGTGAGATGGAAACACAAACCCTGCTCTAGTCCTTGACTCTAAATTAATGCTGCTGTTTTTAAGGGCTGAGTAAACATTGGGAGTGAATGATTTCTGTGCACAGAAAGCCAGGGAAACTTATGCTGACACGACTGACTTTGTGAACAAGAAGAAAGTTGTTTATCTCCAGGACTATGGCCATCTGAGGTGTTTCATCATTACTGAATTCATATGGGAAAAAAATAATGATTAAAGCAAATGAAGTGCCAGAGAGTGATTTTTCTTTCATTGCCCAACAGTAGTGTGTGGGTTTGATTATTTGTTTTGGCCTGGTTTAGAAGTTTTTTTTTTTGCATATAGTAATAGAGTTAGCATGAAATTTCATCTTAGTTTGAAGTGCCTGACATCTATATCAAATGATAAATAACACGGACTTTGGCTAGAAGTTCAGTATTTCGTAATTTTGTCTGTAAAAACATTTTCCATGGTTGATAAGGGAAATATGAGACACCCGAGCAATAAATTTTGTGCTCATCTTTGCAGTAAAATAATAATTACTTGGGTAATACAATCTTTATTATATATATATACATGTCAAGGGGCCCCTAGCTACAAACGTGAGCTGGCTGAAGTGTCGAATCCTCACGTTGTTACCCTTGAACACCCGCAGTGTGAGTGAGCAGGACCTTGCCTTAATGTGGGTTGATGAAAGCAGTCTTTATACACTGTGAAAGATTTGCAGAGGGGTGATAAACCCTGGCAGACTGTGAGGAGGGTTGCACTCCAGCCTTATGGGCCGGCTTGGAATTATTGTCGGATGAGCTTAACTTCCAAAAACGCTCCAGAGATTTGGTAGTGGAGAAACCCAAGAGTGCAGCTGCCAGCGTGATGAGGGGACGATGGCTGTGAGCGGGGCCAGCCTGGGGGTGTGCCAGCAGGGCTGAAGGAGCCCAGCTTGACTGGTGGTGGGTCCTCAGGGTCTGTTGAGGGAGAGCTTTGTGCTCCATCTCTTACTTTGACCCCTCTGGGGATGCCTACTTCTCAGTCAGAGAAGTCAGATTCTCATGAATAAATAGTTTGAAGTATTTTTAGAATCACGCAGGTACAAATACACCTTTTCTTTTGACCTGCTGGAGGGGAGAAGGCTGGTTTGAAAGTGTCAGTGTCCATGTAGTCTATAATGTGACACTGCAATGTGTGCGGCTGTGTTCTTCCATTCTCCTGGTATGTGTGTGTCCAGGGCTCAGTTTGGGCAGTCTTTTAATAGCAACTGGGAGTGAGATGAAAGTGCCAGCAAACAGCATGTTCAGTGCCTGGGCATGGGGCGGCCACTGGGGTTTATTTACAGGACTCTACCTCCCGGGTTTTTCGCAGCAGCCACACCAACCCCAGTTTTCTGCAATCAGAAGCATAAAGACGTCATGGCAAAAGGCACCACCATTTCCACCCAGTTACTCATCTGACAGGAGATTCTTGTCTAGTACGTGAAATTGTAGAAGCCCACAGCTGGCAACTATAAATTCCCACCTTAATGGGCTATATCAGACATGTAGCGCAGGGCAGCTCTGCTGGGAGGGAACCTGAGACAGGATGCCCAAGGGAGGAGTGTTTCCATACAGCACTGGCCGTGGGGAAAGCATTTGTGTATTTGGCACGGGAAGGGGGCCCAAGTGATCCTTCAGACTTCTCTTCAGGTCTTTGCAGGGAACACCCAGGGGAGAGGGGCTCTGCCATAATGCAGAAGTGGGTTCCCCAAGTACATGGTCCCCTTGGTGGTCACTTGCAGAAAGTGCCTGTAAAAGACTAGAATGAGATTTTGTTCTTGTCTGGCCTGTCACAGGTCTTAAAAGTTGTGCTAATTCGCTCTCCCAAACTTAACCAGAGGTCGGTTGGGTAGCTGACTGATTGCTCACCTCAGAGCTGTCCAGATGTGATTGTTCTAACGCACAACAGATTCTTATTTAATTGTAGTTCCGTTTTGCTGTATAATTTTTACGGAGGTGATCAATTTGCTGTTGTTCTGCTACAGACATTCATTTCAGTTGCTGTTGCTACTTTCAGACATTTTGAGGGTTTTTTGGATCTTTTTTCCTCCTCCTGTTTTTGCCTTTCCCTGTATTTCTGCACTATGACTTGCAGCCATGGTTTAGGCAAGGGGAGCTGTATTAAGCACAGTTGCCTCCCTTCCTCCTGCCCATGTTGGCACCAGCCTGTGCTGTGCCTGTGGTTAGTTATATTGCTCCTCTTTTTTTCTAAGATGTGAAGGAGGGTGCATCTCTCTCCAAATGCTGAATGTTCTTTACACCTGTGTCACAAATAAAGGAGGAAGCAGTAATGCCTTCTGCTATTTGTTTAATAACCTGTTCGAAGAAGTACAGCAGAGCCCTGGAAAAAAAAGTTACTGAGAATTTGTGGTGTTAAGTTCTTGAAACATAAAACCAGGACTAGGCTCTGCCTCAAGCTCCTGTGTTCAGCATGGAGAGTCGGCAGCATGTGTGAGAGGAAAAATGCTTTATTTTGCAGGCACCAAAGGTTGCAGGCACTTTCTGAATACTGTTATATCTGACAGGTCATCCCTAGGTTCAGCTGGTGCTTTTCTCTATCCAAATGATGATTAGAGAATACTTTAAATAATTTAAAGCACTAAAAGGCAGCTGATCTAAAAAAGAGTTCTGTGAAATACGGTTTAGAGTACTCAGGAAATTAATCACTTGGAGAACCCCTGGCGTGTTCTGTCTTTTGAACCTTCTCGTAATTCCTCTGAGTTCTGCCAGGAAATCAGAGGGGGAAATCCTAGTGTAGCTAAATTAAGAGAAGATTGTGGATTCTACCCTGCAGCTGAGTTGCTAGTGGCAGGCACTGTGTTCAGTGAAGAATTGCCAGGCAGACTTGTATCTATGATTAGCATTTTTTACGGGCAAGGACTTTGCTGTTGGGTGGCACCGGCGAGAGGCTGCATGCTCCTCGGGCAGCTTTCTGCCGGCCTTCCTGGAGTCTGGAAGCTGACTGTCCACTTCCAGAGCTCCCTAGCAGTGAAAGAAGAACGTCTTTGTCGGGTTTTTACAAAGGCAGTGTTAAACTCACAGCTGGGCTGTGCCGGGTGTTGGTGACGGGTGAACACTGAGCGCTGCCAGAACAGACCTGGAGGCAAAGGGCACCGGAGAGGGGAACAGCCGTGTTCCTGCTGCTGGGAATATCTGGAGGTGCCCGTGGTGGCCTGTGCTCTGGAAGGACTGGTGTGTTTTGGAAGGTGGTTGCTCTGTCAGACAGTGAAATCCCATGTCTCCCCCCGATCAGTGATGAGGGAGCAAGTGGGCAATGGGAGCGCGGTCGGAGGTGACCGGAACAGCTGCACACACTCCTGCCCTCTGCTTGGCCTGCAGCAGTGTCCTCTGAAACATCAACTTTTGCATTTTCCAAACAGATTAATCAGTGTGTCGTGTCTCTGATGCAGCAGGTTCATTTTCAGACACATCTATAACTTTTTCTGCTGTTTAAGAAGTACCATCAAAATAGGCCTTTTGCAAGAAATTCTCTCCCTGTTAACAGCAGATTTATGTCTACTGGCCAATACTGTCCTAATAATGTATCCTGTTCAAAATTGGTATTTATGTATCAAAAAATGTCTTAAAAGCAAGTAAATTAAGTACCATGTTAATATAAATGTCAGTGAAAATATCTGATCTAAAGGTCATAAATATTCAAAAGAAGCTTCTGAGAATGTGGTAGAGGAAGGACTGCATAATAGCTATATGTTGCCTATACTTTGTTTGGAAAATATATACCTTAAGCATTTCAGCAGTTGAAGTCCAGCTTGGAAGAACCTATAAAATTATATTAATATATGAGAAGAAATGCAAAACTTGGGTTACTTACTTAAACTGTTCTTTTTATTGTTCAGGTGATATTTTTTTAACCCACAAGAATAAAGTTCTGGATTGGACCTTGTGTGGCCCAGAACAGCTCACGTAAATTTTAGTTATCACAAAACAATTAAAACCTTCCTTTCTAAAACTTAAGAGTAGGCAGTGCCCTCATCTTAGCAAACAGTTCTTCCTAAATGTAAAAAAAAATCCCCCGTAGACTCTGCTTTTTGTTGCACATGCTGGGGGCTCTCCCTCAGCCCTTATGTTGTTCAGTTCCCTACCTTTGCATGCCAGCAGGCAAATAAACCTTTCAGGGACCTGGTAAACTGCTGAGTTTGTTGTCTGTGTGTCTCATGTATGAACAATTCCTTGAGATCAAAAGCTTTTGCAGAGAACAACCACCAGCAGCTCCTTGCTCAAATACTGGCCTCAATTCTTTATCCCATTCTCAGTATAATTATAGCCCCAAAATTGCGAAGTAGGAGTGGGAGTTCATGCAAATATTTGTAGGACTAAGAGAGGAAAAATTGAATACCAAGTTCTGTGCTACGAAGTGGTAGGAAAGCCTCTGTGGTAGTTTTTAACCGAAATATTTTGATTTTAGGAGCAGGTCCCTGTTCCTGTGTATCACCCAACTCCAAGCCAGACCCGGCTGGCCACACAGCTGACGGAAGAGGAGCAGATCCGGATAGCGCAGCGGATAGGCCTTATCCAGCACCTACCTAAAGGAGTCTATGATCCCGGGAGAGATGGCTCCGAAAAGAAGATCAGAGAGTAAGTCACAGTCACACGGGGCTGTTGCCTTGCTTTGTGATACTGCCCTGGGAAACCTGATCTTGCCATTCTGTTCCTGCCTTGTTTTCAGGGACTGTAATTTTAATGTAGCTTTCTGGAAAAAAAAAAAAAAAATGGGCATGCAGGAGGCTGATGTTGAGTAGCACCGCTGCCTGTGACAGTGGGGTGGAAGCTTTAAGGTCCCTTGCAACCCAAACTATTCCATTATTCTAAGGCTCTTGCCTTCCCCCTGTGCAAGGACACCCCTCACAGTATCTACAAATACTAAAGTCATCGAGGAGTGAATAGTACACTATTTTTCATTTCCAGTTTGGTAACAGCAGCCTCAATATTTTTTTTTTCTCCCCAGATGTGTCATTTGTATGATGGACTTTGTTTATGGGGACCCTATCCGATTTCTGCCGTGCATGCACATTTACCACCTGGACTGTATAGATGACTGGTTGATGAGATCCTTTACCTGTCCATCCTGCATGGAGCCAGTGGATGCAGCACTGCTTTCATCGTATGAGACTAACTGAGCCAGGGTTTCTCTACTGAACCTCCAAGGAGACCATCCACTTCAATGGGTTTGATCCTCTTGTCATTCAGCCCAAAGAGCCAGGAATTAGGAATTAAGATCATGCACAAAGTATACATTTCCTAATAAATAAATACAAAAAATATTCCTGAATGGCTGCAAATATTGGAAAACATAGTATTTTAGAGACTATAGAAAAGTAGGTTGTTATTTTTAATGTAAAGCCTTGACCCACCATTGTCTTTTAATGTTTGTTCTTACACCCATATATAGGAATTGTGTAAAGTGTTACAGCAACTGTAAATGTTTAAACTGCGTGTATTCAATTTTATTAGCAGCAAGATAAGAGTATTTTTTTCCTAAATAAAGTAACCAGTTTTGTTCTGATTCTTTTCACAAGTCCTGGCATTTGGGTCAAGGCTTTATTGAAATCTACATTTTATAACACTGGCACAAAGAAATAGTTTTAAGCTTGTTTGCACAGTTCTTTTTCTTTTCTTTTTTTTTTTTTTTCATTGGAGATGGAATTCATTGCCTTAGGTCTTTTTATTAGTGTATTGTTATTGTTGGGCTGGCTCTATGCTTGAAAACCAGTTTATTTATAACCTGTTAAAAGTGCTATATTTTGTTTGCAGTTAGGAATATGCAGACTTCAAAGTGATCTCCTAGCTTGTAAGCAAACTGAGATGCATTATCCCTTTTCTACTAGTGATGCAGAATATGAAGATATAAGACCTACAGTGAAACTATGGTTTCATGGGTTTTTATAACTTCCTTCGGTTTTGATGAAATAACAGTCCTTAAACTTTAATATGTGACCTTTAACTTGATCAGACTAAAAGTGGGCCGGATGAACAATAAATAGTTAAGCTGCCATAACTGAAAAAAAAAATATATATATATATTTGGAACTAATGTAGTGTTAGTATTGATCGCTTATTCTACTTTTTTCTCCCTAAAAATGGTTGTCTTGGTAATCATAGCAAATGGATACTGCATCTCTTGTTCTTGTAGTCCTTAGGTTATCAGAAGTTAAGAATAAACATACTGTATCTCAGTCTCCTGTATTACATGTATCTGTTGAGCCCTGCTGGCTGACACATCAGTCCACCAAACAGGAATGAACTCAGAGAGGGGAGAATTAGACTTTGTTTATGTAAACCCGGACTGTCAGGAGTAGCAGTGGAGGGGGCAAACAGTCCTGCTATAGCCAGAATGACACAATAAGCTGATTCCTGTAGCAAACAGTATGTGCTTGTTAAGAGAGGCTCTAGCAGAGATTGTAGCTGTAAAGACCTTTTTCCACTTAGCATGATTTTTTTCCTTTTTTCTCCCCCCTCTTGATGTACCTACTGTGACCTTTATACATTCAGTGCCACCCTGATACCGTGAGAAGCCCTGCTCTTGTGAAATGCAATCTCAAGTTAACCACAGCAAACTGGGGGATGTTCTTGATTGTGTTTCAGCTACAGTTTGAGTGCTTGATACAAAAAGTTGTGTTTAACAACCCCAGTCCTTTGTGGACTTAGTGCATTTACAGTATAGGAGAATTGTGCAGGTTATGGATAACTGGTCAGCAAAACGGAGTCAACATGTTTGTTTGTTATTCCTGCAGCTGACAGCACTCTGCTCCCTTAGAGAAGAACTCCAAGGAGCAGTCAAAAGGAACTGAAAACACTCTGCAGTTCTAGTTTCACTCAAATGGCCACACATTTATCTGGACACAATGTTTTGCTGAATTCATACATACTTAATTACATGGATCAAAATCTGGGAAGAGAGACCTGAAGTTGTGCAATATCATTGTTCCTTTTCATCATTCCATGTGTGTTCCTTTGTGTCCTCCTTTTTTGTCTGTTTGTTTCGGGGGTTGGGTTCTTTTTTTTTTTTTTTTTTTTCTTNTTTTTTGGTATAACAATGTCCACATTAAGTATTCATTTCTTTATCTTGTTAAAACTGGCAAATGAACAATTTGAAAAAAAACCAGTGTTGTCATGGTGGTATTAGTCTTTATTTATTACAAGACTTGATTAAGAAAGATTTAGAAGAAAGGAAGTGATGGATTACTGAGCTGAATGCTTTCCTAGGCACTCTGTACAGCTGAACTTTTAACACTGATACACTTTACTGGGTTAAGGGAAGAAATTCCTTTCATTAAAATACTTGTTAAATAGCAGAAAGGTATGAAGGGATAAACCTAGAGCAGATTACACAAAAACATTCCAAAAATTCAAATTTTACCTTGAAGACAAATATGTAAATATAACAAATAAATCAAATGATTTTTCAAGTTTTTAGGTGCAGTGCTGTTCTGGATGATTTCTAATTCAAAGAAGAATTGATCCGAACTTAATGCAAAATAATGTATAACCTGAATTTTAGCTACAGTTGTGGAACCAGAACTGTGTCTTAATTCTGCCATCCGTAAGATGATTTACCTCCTGTCTCAGAGGTGTCTAATGAATTACACTTCAAACACATTAAGTCCATTTACAGCACAGCTGTTTCCCAACCAGAGCCTGCTGGGAAGGGCTGGCTCTGACTCACCCGGACCTCTTCACCCAGAGCCCTTCTCATGCCAGGGCTGTATGTTTTGGGGTGGGCAGGCCCACAGTAAAATGCCTGCAAAGTGATTCGAAGGAAAAAAAACCCAACAAAACAAAAGCCCCTCTTACAGCTACTGTATGCAACCACCTGAGTTTGTAGATGCCTCTTGCACGCTACAGGAATTACCACTTTAATCGTTTCACATCTAAGGATGATAATCCTTATTACTTGTTGGCAGTTCATTATGTAAATCTGGGAGAGAATCATAAAATACTTATCAAACAAAAAAAGCCAGCCCAGAGAATTTCTTTATGAGGAGCTGGTGCTGTAGAAGGGCTTGAGCCACAAAAGGGTTTAAAAGTTCCTACAGTGTTGCAGTTCCCCCAGGCTGAAAGCAATTCTGTGTTTGGAAGGCTGACAGTATCCTTTTGCAGTGGCAGGAGGGTACATTTCTGGGATAAGGGATTGGGAAATACCTGAACTTACTTCAGTTGCCACAGTTTCAGGGGTTCGACATTTCCTGTCCTTTTGCAATCGTGGTAAAGATGAAAATTCCTCTGAGTTAGACTGTCAGTAAAATAAATAACAACGTGGCTGAAACCAAACGTACAGGGCCCCTCAGCAGTTAAATCCTGGATTAAAATGGACTCAGAAAGAAAGTGGATGCCAGCTGATTATACACACAGTTTGTTACAGACACCACATTTTATTAAAAGCATACATTCTAGCTGACAGCCTGTAAAACACATGAATAAGATCTGTTCAGAAGAACCCTTCTTGACTTAATACCCAGAATAAAAATTAGTTTCAAGGATTAACTTCTGCTTTTATATAGCACTTAACTTTGAAGAATATAATTTATGCTAACCATCCTTTGCAGATTATCTCGCATTTAAACCTGTTCTGGGATAAGAGTTCGGGGCTTTGGAATTCTTGGTATGAAATGCAAAGTTAATGCCTTGTGATAAAAGAACAGTTTAAGCGTATTCTGCAGAAGCATCTTTGATTTAAGCAAAAGAAATAACTACATTTTCGTGCTAGCAACTGATTCATTACAGCATCCACTCTGCACTGATACTTTGCTAAGAAAAGCTGCAGAGAGGAGTCCATAATGAAAAAATGCTTTGTGCAGAAGGCTGTGTTCCCAGCAGCACAGAGGTATGTGCTTACTCAGCAAGAGGGGCCCAGCCACACCACCAGCACACAAAGAGCCCCCAGCCCTCCCCTGTCCTCTCAGTTGGAAAACAAGCAGCAGTAACTTCATAAACCTGTTCTCTGCAGCACCAACCCCTACAAAACATTTGTTTTTATTTCAAATAAGGCATTTCGACACCTCTGCTCACAAGTGAATGTTCCATTCACCACACACATCACTGGCTGCCCACACTGAGCACTTTTCCCGGCCCCACTTTTAGTCCCCAGATGCACTTTGGCTGGGTTTTCACTGCACAGTGACAGACAAACTTTTCAAAAAGCTTTGGCTGCGGAGCCTGCTACCACTGTGAGTATGCATACATAGATGTTTTGTGTATATCTGTATATGCTTTTTATGTGTGTGTGTGTGACAGATCAGACATTGATAGGCCTTCAGCAAAGGCACCATGCATGGAATTCCTGCCGTTCCTTAGAAATACCAAGAAATATTTGCACCACTGATGAGCCCAGCGTAACAGAATGGAAATCTAACCCAGGACTCGGGTATCCACAAGCCGTAAGAATAAAAGCCAAGGCAAATTTTTCACAGTAACAGTCAAATCGTTGGAATAATCTCCCCAGAGATGTGTTAGATCCCGCAACACTGGACACTTTCAAGATTCAACTGGACCGGGTGCTGGGCCACCTTGCCTGGACTGTGCTTTTGGCAAGAAAGGTTGGACTTTGAGGTCCCTTCCAAGCTGGTACTGTATCAATGACTGAAATACCAAAACACTAACTGGCCCTGATGTTTGCTTCTAAAAAAACCTCTCTGCAGCTGCCCAGCAGAGGCTGTGTAACCTTGGTAGCGATGACAGCAGACAAAGATGACATTGAACATGATCCCTATGTTCTGTGACCCTCCAGAGTTGCTTCACCTCCCCACAATGATTTACTGAGCTCCACTGACTGTCAGAGATACAGGAGCAGAGGCAGCTTCAGGCACCTCACACCAGCACCTTCACCAGAACCTCAGGAAAAGCACCACGTTCACGAAGCACCGGCTCACTGTAGAACTGCACCTGTGACATTACGGACATTGAGCACGGCCCCCGGGGCTCCAGCACTGCAGACAAATATCCCGTAGAGCTCCTGCACTAGGGAAGTTGTTCCTTACCTCCACACCCTGTGTGCGGCAGGATAAAAGGAACAGTGAGAGGAAAACTGCCTAGAATATTGCAGCCTCTACTTATCTTCTCTTTCTCACCACATCACTATGGTGCTTTTAGGCCACAGACCTAAAGCTGCTGTTGCTGTACTTGACTAACAAACTTTTTTCTCTTTTTTTTTCGGTTGAATCAGCACATAAAGAACACACAGGGGGTTATAACTGCTCCATTTTGTATTCTTTCTGTAAAATAGTCAAGGAGAGAGAAAGCAAGTAGGTTTCATTGCAACGCACAATTATAAATAAACATTTTGCCTGCATTTAGCCAGCAATGAAAGTAAGTAGATCGAGAGATTTAAAAACCCCACAAAATAATGGAGCCCAGTCCTACAGAAGCATGGTTGAATTTGGGCAAACGCCATGCAGAACTTTACCACAGTGCAATGCAGGTATTTATTAGCTCTGTGCTGTTCATAAATCTTGGAGACAGGGATTGACTGGGCATGTTTTTAAATTAAAGTATTTGTAGTTTTTTTGTAACACCTGAAGCAAACCTAGATAGCATCTTTAAAAAATACTTTATGATGACAAATCATTCAATTAAAACACTTGCTGGTACACGCTTTGCACATAATCTGCCACCAAAATGTATTTGCAGAACATAACGAGAAAAGAAGCAAGTTCATTTCTAGTCTGTTCAGGTTTCCCGATCTCGTTCATCAGTGACGTTGCCAACCATTAACCACTTTCCTGTACAGCAGTAAACAACATGACTCACCTCTTTATCTTCTCCTCTTCCTCCCAGAGGGGAAACTGCGTTGAATGTGTTGCTTTGGTCGTTTCATACACATTTGCTTTGCTGCCGTGTTTCTATGCTTAAGAAGGCAAAGAAATGCATCTTGCAGGTGCATCTGGAGGCTGAGTGTTGTATTTAAAGTCATGGGAGTGCTTTTTGCGTTCTGGGGCTGACCTCTAGGAAAGCCTTGTCTCCTACAGAAGAGCATTACTTGATGCTTCTGTTGGGCCAGAGGCACACAAGCTGTCACAGCTGTCAGCCCATGAGCTTTTAGTAGTCCTGGACCCAGACTGCAGATAACTAAAAATACCAAGGCACTCAGTATAGAATTTAATGCCAAAACCAGTGTGAAATGGGAGGAAATGCTTGATATGATCCTATTCTATGCTGCTGTATTTTACAAAATGCAGTTTCCTAAGCCAAGTTTTGTATGTGTAAACAACCTGAGGCCAGGCACAGTTAGGAGGGGACAATCTTTAACCACCCATGACAGCATGTGCTAATTGTAGTTCACAATAGAACTGCATATCAGTAATCAAAGCAGGCTTCTATGCCCCTGGTTTAGCTGAGCAACCATAAGTGGGTGTTTCTAGATAACAGGAGTTGTATTATGTTTGTGACTTCATCAAAACCTCTTCTAATCATTGAGAAAACCTGTGACCAGATTCAGCCTCAACTTCAACCCACCATTCTTCATCCGACAGGTTCCATCTCATCTCCTGTTAGTTCCAGGAGCTGGGAGTTGATGCAGATGCACCTCATCAGACCTCAGTGGGAGCTGCTGGCTCTTCAGCTCATCTCCCTCCTCAGTTTAAGGAGAGATCCTGCATACAGGGATTCCACATAACACGCCTAATGGAAAAAGTGATGCTCATTTCATTGCTTTTCCCTTCCTGCCCAGCACCACTTCCAGCTGACAGCAATGTCTCACATGGTCACTGCTCTAGACATCCAGGAGTACGAATTTCTGGCCCTCCTCGGTTCCTGGCAGGAAACTACTTACCAGTAGTTAATAAAAAAAATACACAGAAAAAGAAATATAGTTTGTATGTTCTATGATAAAGATCCTACCAAGTGCAGAGAACTCTTTTCTGGCATATGAGTTAGTAATTTTTGGCCTTGGGTAACATCTCTGGCTTTGCTGAGGACCAGGAAGAGCTGATTGTGGCAATTGTTGGCTAAAGCCTGGTACACAGAGAGGTTTCCCACACATCGCTCACTTCAACGTTTGAAAGCAGAAGGAAGTGCTCCTTCTGCAATTAAGGTGTTGACTATATCCATCTGCAGTCCTGCTTCCATTTCCTGAATCTTAGGCCATGCTGCAGGCTCTGATTTGTGATTCCATTAGAATATCCGCTATTTTCCTCTAAGTGAACACACTGAGCTCTGAGGCTGTTTGAGAACTCGCACCAATTGTGCTTTCCCTAATTCACTGCACTCAGGACTCCAGGCTGATGAAGCAATTCCCTGTTCTGGAGAGCTGCTCCAGGCAGAATGCAGCAGCTTCAGGAGGAGCAGTGGAAAAACAATTCCAGCATCGACCTTCCGGCCCAGACTGGCACCACGGAGTTTTTGATTCCTGCCACGGAGGAGCACCAAATGAAGTGAACTGATGAGCAAGTCATGGTGGGCAATTCAAAATGTCACACATTGAAAAACTTACACAGTGGCAATGGACCAGACCTTCCACTCACCCTTTAGCAAGCAAGGTGCTATTTTCCTGTAGTGAATTTATACTATTAGTCCGTAAATCCTTGTTGCATCAGGAAGGTGATTATTTCCTCTTGCTTGGGAGCCAAAAAGAGTGAAGGATCACAGTGAACTACAAAGTCCCCAGCTGAAGCTGGAGATCAGGTCCACAATGTCACTGGTGCTGGTGCTCAACCAAAGCTGACTATGAAAATCTTCTGAAGGCTATGAAAACCCTAGGAAAATCTTGGGATTTTCATTGCTGCAAAGCATCAGAGAAGCTGGCTATTGCGTAGTATGTCCTTTGTGCAATGTATCTAAGATCAGGGGAAACCCTGTTGTGGGTGAAATTTCAAAGAGGTTTCAGTGGCCTTAAGAAATGAATCTACACTCAGAAGGATTGTTAACATTCTGCAAAGTACAATTTATGCTAATTTTCACATGGCATTACTTGCTTAGAAGATGCTAAGGCTGCCAAAATATTTGGAAAGGACACAACTAGAAAAAGAGGCGTTATATGCAATAATAGAACAAGGAACTTTTTTATTCTATACAAAGAATGAGTTTTTACACTGAAGTTTTGATGTGCTGCATGTAAATAGCGTAACTGTTTATACTGAATTTTATCTGAATTGAGAAATTTATCTGAACTGAATTTATCTGAGAAAGTCACTTTATAAAACACATTCTTCACCTAAGATTTTGACTTGGAAAGTCTTTTATAAAGGAAAGACTTTTTTAAGACAATGCAAGTTCTCCTTGTTGAGGAACAGGTGGTTCTGTCTCCTTGCATATTATTTTGCAATTATAAAACAATGTAATTTCCTTAGAGGAGGTAAAAGCAGAGCTATAAACTGTCAATTTTCTCTTCTGCTGGGAACAATCACTTTAGAAAGGACATTCACTTGAGGTACATAGATATGAATCTTCCTGGCAAACGTCTCCATTGGAGAAAAAGGGCTGTCAGAAGACCTCCCATCTCCACCCATCGGAACGGGTCATGGGGAAGAAGCTCTTTTGAAAGGGAGGTAGAAGTGTGCCCCAGAAACTCACAGGCCTACAAACACAGAGCTAGCCTGGAGAACAATAAATATGAGTCAAAGCTGTGTTACAATTGACTTCGGTTTTGCAGCAGTTCCACAGCAGCCAGCACTGGAAAGCAGACCCAGCCCATTGCTCTATTCCCAAAAGCCAGTTACGTGGAAAATCTCCCAAAAGATCAATAAAGAGCCAAAAGACAAAGGGCTCCTTTGTACCAGGGGCACCTGCTCCAGCCCCAGCTTCTTCACACAGGAAGCATCGGCCTCCTTCAGCATGGACATCTCCGGTTGGGCAACCCTAAGAACACTCATTTTAAGAAGGAACGGAGTGTCACAGTAACCCCTGTATCGCTGTGCAGCCAGAGCAATATGGCTGTTTCTTAAATGAGCTTCAAGGACTTGTGCTTTAAATTTGATATAAACTTCAGATCGTGTTCACTGTGGCAAAAACATTTTCTAAGAACTTTGAGTGGTCAGGGAAGAAGTGATGCAGTTTTATACTGTCATCACCTTTCCCCCCCACAGTCCTCAGTAAATTATTCAGCTGTTGCAAGCAGCAGACTCGACAGGAAAACCAAATCAAAGTCAAGGTACCAGCATAAGAGAGACCATTCTTTTCACCAGCAAGTTTTTTAAAGAAGCAGAATGTGGCTGGTAAAGACTGGTAAAGAGAAACTTCCCACGCACAACTAGAAACGCCCAGGATCCAGAGCTCCTCCCTGATGTGTTTCGTGTGCGCCGAGATTTTCTCACACCATCCCAACAACGCAGGTACTGGGAAAAAGCGATGCTTCCTTCTCAACTGCTGGCAGTACGGATCCAAACAAACATTTAGAGCTAAATGAGATTAAATCCGTGAAACTTGACGTTTTGTTGCTTGGGGTTTTTTTCAGTTGTTCCCCTCTCTCACTGAGCAAAGCTACAACGTAATGTCGCGAACGCAAGAAAAAGGCACATGACTGAAAACTGAATGACACAGATGTAAGTATTCAAAAAGCCACTGTTGGAAAAACAATATTTTTCAGGGTTATATGGTTGGTTTGAGAGGTTTTTTGCCATGTTATTTACACGAGATTAACATTTTATGCATCACCTTTAAAATTTAAAGTTATTTGGCTTTTCACTGACTTGAAAGAGAAGGAAAAAATAATTCTAAAGTGTCAGTAATTTTCTGCACCAAAGTTTGCAACAAACAGGACATCAAAGAAGAAAAAGTTACGACACTGCTGAGGCTCCAGAGTGCATTCCGTTTTCTGGGACGGATTTGGCTTGGTGCAGGGCAGCTTGAATCCTGAAATGTGTCCTTGTTTCCATGGAGTAATTCTTGTAGTTTTGTCTAAAACAAAAGCAGATCCACTCTGATGAATATATATATATATATTTAAAACATTTTCAAGGTATCTTTGTATTACTGTTTTAAGCAAAGTAACTCTAGACAGCAAAAAAGCCTTTCTTCACAAGATCCTTTGCTGCCTACCCTAAAATACAAGGCATGTGTTTCTGGCCAAACAATATAGTTCTTTGTTCTTTATTTGTAGTGAAACTGTCTGGCAATTACCAGTAAAATATAGCTTAATAAGAAATTAAATCTGGTCCACTCAATCAAAATATTGAGTCCATATTAATTATCTGTAGCATCCACTTAGTTTACATTCAGAAATTAGATTCCCCCCCCCAAAGTATAACTTACAGATTTGAATGCAAATATTCTCAGCCTTTTTAAAAATTATTTTAAGAAAGCAGACTCATCTTAATTCAGCAGAGCCATTTCAAGAAAGTAAAGAAGGGGGAAGAAAAAAAAGAGAGAGAGAGAAAGGAAGAGAAGCTGTCCTGAACTGGAAGAGAGAAACACTCCATCTCCATCCTGTGGTTGCCAATGATGTGCACTGTGTGTTGGAAGTAAAGCCAGACAATTTGCCACCCCAGAAGCTTGGAAAGAAAAAGCGGGTGCACATGAGGCTCTGTATCAGCTTTTGAGGAGCAATACAGCAGGCCCAGGGAAAAACTGGCAGGACTTCCACCACACACAGCTAGCGGCTGACTCGGCACTGTCATCTGCCTACAGTCTCCAGTAGCTCTGTCATGCTCTAAAGACTTACTGGAACATTCAAAGAATCTGTATTATTGTGGAAAAACTTACATAAAAAAAAAGAAAAATTGCCCCAAGACCATATAGAAAGTGCAGATCCTACTTAATAGGAATTAACATGTCAGCTCCTGCAGGATGGATACAGAATCCAGATACCAAAGAGGGATTAGACCATGCTAATTTTCTTTTAGAAGATATTTGTCATCTTTACAGAAGCATAACATTAAGTATTAAGCTCTGTATACCTTAAAAGCATTTCAGTTCAAAATTCATAATTCCAACCAAGCATGGTATCTGTTCACTATGGCACTCTCTTGCTGAAAACAAGGAATTCCACACCCATCCTACACCAGCTTATAATTTTATGTATGCAACACCCAAGAGGCTGACTGAGAAAAGGAGGTGACTGGGTTGTGCTGTGTGCTGATCTAAAACCCTTTGGAGTTTTTTTCCTTTAAATTAAGTAGATTTTGTCATGCAGAGCTTGTATTTCTCATCAGCACGCTGATATTCTTGTTTGTAGCTTACAGCCATACAAATGGAAACACTTCCATGCATGACCAAGCCAAAACTGTTTATCATCTCGTTCCACTCTTTCTCCCAGAGTTGAAAAATCCAGCCAGCAGCAGTATGTGGATTTAGGTCAAGCAAATCAAGCGTCATGCACCAGCCAAGTGCTCGCCTGCTCTCCTGCCAACTGCAAACATAATTCTGCACTCCCAAAACCCACCGCGGCCGACGCGCTTCTCCCTCTCGTGGCTGCCAAGACATTCAGTCTGTAGCTGAAAGCTTGTAAATCAAAGCATTTTAATGCCACAGGTGGAAATGTAAGGCCTGCCCCTTTTTTTAGGACTGACTGAAATACAGGGGTGTTTTGTGGTGGTTCGTTGTTTCTGTGGGGTGGTTGTTTATATCGTTACAGTTTCCACGAGTTCTTGGAGCCCAGCAAGTTTGAGTATCAGCTTTCATATACTGGGCAACAACAGGTTTTTCAGAGCTGCAGTCTGCTGGTGCTCCCCTTTAAGCCAGACACCTTCCCTCGAGGGGATCTGAGACACCAGAGCTGTCAAAGAAAGGTGCAGAGGACGAGCAGCAAGAGACAGAAGTTGCAGCTGGAACAAGCAGCTCCGAATCATTGTTTTCTAGATCTCTTTTTACTAGAGATTTGAACAAAGGAAATTAGGACAGGAGAGGCATGTTTAGAGGAATGTGAAGCCAACTGAAACACTTTCCATTGCACTTTGCTAATGCAATTTTCGTTGCTCTTAATATCTTCCATGAGTTTACAAGCACAGGCACAGGAGATTAAGGATTGCAATATTTTAATTTTTGTGCTGACAGGCTTTTGGCATAATCTTTGGTAGGCTGATTCGTCACTCTGTCTTGTAGAGAGGACTGATTTAGACAAAAAAACCCAAGACATGAAAACCTCTATCTAACCTGTCTGGAACTGGGGGCAGACACCAGTTTTGTAGCTGCTCACACCTGTGGCAGTGACTCTCTGCACCGGGAAGGTGCAGACATCTGGAGTCATTCAGGATCCAGAGAGGTGAACTACCCCTGCTGCTGCTTGAGGAGGGCGAGTTTTGTTTGGGTTGGATTCCCTCCCTCCCCACTGCTGCCAAAATTTTGGCTCAGCATAGAAGTAAAGGTTCAGATAGAGGCAAACCCTGTATTTTGTTCATTTTATAATAAAGAACACACATGATCAAGTCCAACTACCTGATAAACCTACTTTGCTAGAAAAAATCAGTCACACAAAATAGCAAAAGCAGGTGGTTTAGTTGCTTTTCAGATACAGATGAAACAATAC
Organism: Cephalopterus ornatus; assembly: GCA_013396775.1. Classification (NCBI taxonomy): domain Eukaryota; kingdom Metazoa; phylum Chordata; class Aves; order Passeriformes; family Cotingidae; genus Cephalopterus; species Cephalopterus ornatus. The sequence continues at coordinate 486,801 of VZRE01012153.1, forward strand.
AAAAATACTAAATGCAACATAAAACATTATCTTTAGTGTATTTCATCAAGGAATAGGCCCTGCTAGCCACCAATTAAAGTAATGCTACTTTAGCCATAACACAGAGCTTTGATTTAATTTTATACATCTTTTATGAATAAGTAAATAGACTACAAAGATTATTACATTTTGTTACACATGGATTATTTCTTATGGAAGCCTTTGACATTCCAATTAACATATTTAAATTTTTTTTTGCTCTTCTCAGAATGGATGTTGAAGACCCAGACTGAGTAAACCTAACACCTACCACTGGAAAAGCCAAACCAAAACTGAGGCATGCATCCTTCCTCTGAAAAATTGAAATGAGTTTCCGTGATATAAATGAAATGTTTCTGCTTCCTGCTAACCAGTAAAATACCAAACTGACTCATCAGACATCAACACATGCTTTTCACTTACTTGGCTTTTTCCAGAAGTTTTATTGCTTCTTCTCTTCTATCCTGGTCTAGATACAGTATTGCCAGCTCCAGCAAGGCATTTGGAATTAGATAATGGTCATATTTTATCTTCTTCTCACTGCATGGGAAGAGAAATAGCCTGGAGACCTTGAAATGCTATATTGTTTCCCTCATTTAACAGCACCATACATGAATAAACAGGAGATTAGCTAAGATCAGAAGGAGCAATCAATCTCTATTACGACACTTGACATGTTCTCTACCCCAAGATGCCTTCCGGGTTATTAAATGTGTATTTTGCATAAGCATCCTACACAATATGTATAATCTCAGGATTAGAAAATAATGCCTTTATTATCAGGGACGTGTTAGAAAAGATGACAATATTATGGAGCTGTATCCACGTGAACTGACAAGAAGAGAGGCCGTTCACCACACGATGTACAGAAGTTCCAAGCGTAATCATGCTGCCCCCTGTCTCTGCAAACTGCACTTGGCTTTTTGGGTACAGCTCCTTCATGACTGGTAAGAGGAAGGGGGCAAAAAGAAGTAAGTGGTATCTCAAAAAGTTTATGCATCTATAATCCCCTAAAAGGAGAAAACACCTCAATAAAAATTGCAGATTTTAAATTCTTCAACACATGGCTAACAAGATTGAGAACTAAAATTGAAATTCTTTGAAATAAATACCAAAGGTACTGCAGTCCTCTCCCTTCTATTCATATCATGGCTGCATCTCCTCTTACTTGAAACTCAAGAGCTCTCCTACATGCCAGGTATGAAAACTTACTTTAAATAGATGTAATTAAAATGGTCTTCTGCTTCTGAGATCTTGCCCAAATGCTTGAGGCATAATCCCTTTAACAGCTTTATCACACACCGGTCATCTGCTAGTAACTCTGTAGCTGCAGGATGGAGTAAACAGCACATTTTAGAAAACTCTAGAACAGAAGAGACTTTCCTACCTGCAGGGAAACTTCTACAAAGGCAACTGTGAGCAAAATCCATTTACTGGATCACAGGGCAGAAGGAACTAGTTGGTGAATTTAAGGCAGAGACAAACAAACGTCAAGCTTTTAATAAATCAATCAAACTTTGTCCAAAAATTGTTGGGCTGTTCTTTCCCTCCCTACTCCCATTGAAAGGCTACCCCACTGTTCTGACACCTAAACACTAATTTAAGGTGTCCATTTTGTAAATACTGAGGTCCAATTTGTCATCTCTCAACCTTTATTACCCTTTAGTAGGTATATCTCTAATTCCTTGACTTCTAGTCACATGGCCCACTCCTAGGCAAGTGTTTTATCAATTCTCCACCTTCGTTTGGCTAAACAAAAATATATGAAATTTGCTACCTGCACCTCACATCTCCTCATTTTCCTACCGTATCTTCTTTACACCTCTTCTGAGTATTTCCTTCTAATTATGAGTGCCTAGAGTCTTACCAGCCTCACCGGTGCCTGGTTCAAAGTCATTACTATCAACACTCTTTCTTCATCAGAGCATTTCTGCACATTTCAAAGAAAACATCTGGCTTTTCCATAGCCAATCCATATAGGCAGCTTAATCTTGAAGTTTACAAGCAGAATCTACAGCCTGCTTACTCATTTCCAATTCATGAAATCCTAACTAAAAAGAATTCCTACAAAACGTGTGATACTGCATCTGATGCTATTGAATGTCATCCTGTTTTCACTTCTCTAAGCCTTACCTGGTTCTTCACTTATTACTCCAGGTGATTAAACGCTGACACATGCTGCATGAAGCAGCTGCTTCCCTTTGGAGTATTCAGTCGGAGGCCTTGGTCCTACAATTGGAGTCACTTCTATTGCAAATTCCCACAAAGGCCCCTACATCTATAAGTCACCAAAACAAATCCCAGGGAAGATGCCCAAAGACTATCCAACAAACTAACTTAGAAGAAACAGGGAAGAGGGCAAAGGTTGATAGACTAAGTATATGCACAGTGAGATGACTCAAGGCCACAGAAAAATTATATCATAAGAATTAAAAAACTCCACAACAGTTGCCTCTTCTGGACATCTGTCCCAAGAACACTTCCACAGGCATATATTTCTTCTACTTATATCCTACAGACTGCCCCAGATTGTGTCAGCAAACATTTAAGGACCTCTCCTACATGCAAATCTGATGTGCGTAATTGTGTTTCTAGATGTTACTTCTGGTAACAGCCTCGCTTTTACATCTTACATGGTATAATGTGCTAGAAGCACATTCTCAGATGCATCTTTTTATACTGCTAGAGTCTTTTAACAGTAACTCAGAGAAAATACTTGAATACATAATAGCTTAGCTCTCAACCCTGTCAGGAAAGCTCAAGGCAAGCACAATGCCTGGAAACAGCAAGTCAATATTTGGAACAGGCAATACTTTAAATTGTTGGCGTGTTTGAAATACATCCCACTTTTCTATTACATGTCCTCATAGTGTTCTATAAACATGAATCAGCTACAAATCCCTGCAAAATCCAGCCTTATCCACAATTCGTCAACTAAGAAAAAAAGGAACAGAGAAATAATCCGCTTACTCAAAATAATGTAACAAAATGGGTGACAAAGAAGGTGAAAGGGTCAAAGGCCTCTTTCTAAGATGTCACCTTCACTGAAAATATTTTCCCTGCTCTCTTGTTCAATTAATTAAAAATAAATAATTTTAGCCAGTCTTTCGGGCAACTCTCTCATATCTTGTGTAACAGATTGTGCACACCAAGACCAAGGCCCTGGAAAAGACTGCAATGCAGTGGTTTAGCCTATATTCCTTTGTCAACAGGGGCTTGATCCTTTTGCAGGAAGGCAGTATATAATAGTAATAAGATCAAATATTGAGCAAGGGAAAGCTTTGTGAGAAAAGATGTGCAGACTGGTTGTACTCCCACAGGAGTTGTGAAAGGCTGACAAGAAATAAACATCAATTCCACTTTCTCGTGTATAGCTAATTAACAGGCTGACAGAAAAGGTGGTAGCAGAGCCTGTTTCAGTTCAATCCTATCTTATCCTCGTTCATAGTGCAAAGGAAGCCCATCCCGGATTTCTAAAGTATTTTGGTGACACCAGACCATTCAGCTCAAGGTCACACCATAAATTGGCAGCATTTTTAAAACAGAAGACCAACTTGTCTCCTATTTATCCTTCAAAATTGAAATACAGTGTCTGAGGATAACAAAGCTTCATGATCCAAGTAACTGAGCCAACGCATGTGCTGATTTTGATCTACCAAAATAAACAGTCCTTTAATACACATCATAAACCACTCCTAAGACACATCCGTGGATGGAAAATCACTTGCTATTATTGTAAGTTATTGCTATATTAAAAATAAAAAATATTCCTATCTGCATAAACAGTTTATGGTTTAATTATCTGTGTTCCTCCTAAGATCCGATTAACTTCACTAATGAGTGTTTCTCTCTATTCACAGATAATATCTTTAGCTATTGCACTATAAAATAACTGGTTAAACCCTATCACTGATTACCTGAACTTCTTGCCAATGCTTCTTCTGCTTCAATTAAAGTCTCTAACATGCCTTCTGTTAAGTTGGGACATTTTCCAATTACAGCATAGCCGTTCCAGATATACATCATTTCCTAGGGTTAGGGAGAAATGACAGCATCATTAATTACAGCACTGCCTAAACGTAGTTGTCAAATACTTCAGTTTATCTCTGCATGATGAAAACATTACAGGTTCGTTAAATAAAGTCAGTTTGTCAAAACTTATTTTCTTTGTAACTGAAAACTTGTTACACTGGTTTTCAGAACAAATTAGCCCTGGAAGACAACTGAAGAGCCGCTTACTACACACAATATAAGGGAGATTGCTTGAATAGAATGCAAACACAATCTCACTTATAGATGATGCAAGTACCAACAAGCCAGACTGGTAACATTCAGGCACAAGGCTAACTGTCCTTTCATTAAGGTCTACTCTGGTTTTTCAGTTCTGTCCTAGCCAGGGCAGTAAAAACCATAAATAACTGAAACGTATTGCTTCCACAGAAAAATATGAAATCTCAGGACAGCAAAACAAAAGAAAAAGAAAACCAAGCCCCCTAACCTTTAAGCCAAGCTTCAAATAAACCAGCAAAATCTTAGAGCTGAACTGTAAGCCTCTTACATTTCTCAGATTTGTTTGATGTATCCACAGAAATCAACTTCTTTCTTATTCAACTGTTCTAAAAGTACATTTTATTAAAAATTATTGGTTCAATTCCTCTTTGTTATTGGGGTTCTCTCTTACAGTGTATGACCAGACCAAATATGCCCATTGCCACTAGCAATCACAAAAGATGGAAATGTTATATAGACTTACGACTGGCCCTCACGACAAGTTGTTTAATCACAGAATATCCTGAGTTGGAAGGAACCCACAAGGATCATCAAGTCCAGCTCCTGGCTCTGTACCATAGCACCCCAAGAACTCCACCATGTGCCTAAGAGTGTTGTCCAAATGCTTCTTGAGCTCTAGCAGGTCTGAGGCTGTGACCACTGCCCGGGGGAGCCTGTTCCAGTGCCTGACCGCCCTCCGGGACAAGAAACTTTTCCTAACAGCCAGCCTAAACCTCTCTTGACTCAGCTTCATGCCATTCCCACTGGACACCTGAGAGAAGAGATCAGCGTCTGATCTGTTTATTCTATTTATTTATATGACCTAGTCTGTGTTTAAATTAAAATAAAATTTCTGTATAGAATAACTGAGTTATGTAACTACAGCACAAAAATCTGTCAGGCTAGGATAGCTGAAACAGCATGTTAACCCCAGTCACTGCTGCTTTCACCATCTGGTCTCTATTGATTGGAAAACCTGTACTGAGCTTACTGTACCTACTGCAGATTGATTAACATGGTTTTGAAACAGAAGTATTCAAACCACATTCATTCCAGGCTAAATCCTCGAGCTAAGACTTGCTTGAGAATTTGCTCTTCTCAGCAAGCCTCTTGATAATGAAAAGAAAAATCCTGGAGATGAGATTCTGTCCCCAATCGCGCATCCATGAAGTACTTTTATCAGTTCAGCTGCGGCACCTGCTGCCTCAGAAACGCAACTGCACAGCAGCCAAGGTCACGGCTGCTCCAAGGAGAGATCCTGGTACAGAAACCTGCTCTGTCAAAATCCCACTAGGATAGCACAGCCAAACCCCAGGTGCTCATGCTTCTTCCTCTCTGAAACCTGAAAGGCACATCAAAGTAACCTAATTATTTCTCTCACTTCAGCCTTATTAGTGGAACGTGGCGCCCGGTGAATACCCATGCTCTGCTGTAACAACTCTATTTCTTCAGGAGGCACAGTGTCACATCCCCACTGGTGGGCTGGGAAGTGGCTACTCACTGGGGTCTCCAAGAGGTTCTCCTTGTTCTGGCATTTTCTTAAGGAGTATTTACTAATTATCCATCTGTTTCTCAAACACAACCGCTCAAGGCACAGCAAAGGTTAACACCACTGCACTTGGTAAATCTGTGGACTCAAAACCCTTTTATGTTCTTCTTCATGTTCTTTGTGGATAGATTTTTGTAACTGCACCATGAACAAGGCCATGGGTGCCTCATGCAGCTGTTCTTGTCTGGCCACAGGGAACTGCCCAGCATTACAGGGCAAAAAATAAACAAACAAACAAACAACAAAAAAATCTACAGTCGCAATGGCTTTCTGAAGTGGCCAAAGGATTCGATAGTTTCATCCTGGCACCCGTGAGTAGCTCTGGAGAGCAAACTGCAAACATTCAGGGGCACATGAAACAGATGCTTACAGGCAGTCCCCAATTCCTGCATTGTTTCCTTGACACCTCCCCTTACTTGTACCTTAAAGTCTTCTGTTAGTAAATGACACGTGACAAAAGAGACCCAGGGCAAAGTTCCTCAAAAGGGAACCAAAAGAAAGCTGTTGGGAGCACGCTGGTCTATAGCTGGAATAATGAGTTACACATGCAACACATTTACATGTCACAAACAACTGGCTGAGTTCCCTGTGGCTGGTGCATGCCCCAGTTTTACAGCATTCCTCGCATTCATTTGGCTTTGCTTTGGGAACATTCCAGTCTCCTGCAGAGGTTTTACCTTAGAAACGTGGAAAGACACTATTCTAATTATCTTGGGTTTATTTCTATAAATTAAAATGTTGAAGAGGGTACGTGTGTGGATACTTCTAACTTACCAAAGGTGGAACAGGCAAAGGAACAGGGTTTGAAGAAAGATATCGTCGCGCTTTCCGAATTGCGAACTTTTCTGTAGGCAGAGATTTCCCTGCAATTTTCAGTTTCAGAGTGGGAACAATCCTGAAAGTATAAAGGAAAACACAAGGAATTTTTCCTCTGTGAAAAAAACCCAAACATTCAAACTTAAAGAAAATAAAAAATCAAACCAAGGAGAACTCAAAAAAGCTGTTACACACTGGGCTATTGCTACCTCTGGGAAGCTGAGCAATACATACTCACAAACGCTGTCTTTATTCAGGGCATGTTTATCTCTAGGCTTCCTCTTTAATCAAGCAGGAGGAGAGCAACTCTTCCCCACTGAAAGATTAAATTAGATGATGCACCTAACTTAAAAAGGGCTCATTTCTCTTCACAGACTAAGAAAGAGGCAAGTCAACTTCTGTAAGTCTTCCTTCCATTCACCCTGACTAAAACTATTCACTTCATAATGGAACCCAAATTCAGTAAAATCTGCTTGTAATGATTATAAAAAACAGAGAAAACCTGAAAAGTATCATGTTGTAAGCACATTAAAAAAATAAAGATATTTAGATTTTATATAAAAATCGTAAACCATGAAGTAATCAGATTTTCTTTGCCCCAGCAAGGTTTAGGCATTTTTAAGCTTAAACGTCACATTTAACACAGTGAGGTTGTCACTCACATTTAACTCTTTTTTTATTCCTCTCGAACTCAAAACCCAGGAATCAAGTACTGCTGATATTCCCACTAAAGGAGGCACACATCTTGCAGCACAATTCATCAAAGGCTTTCACACCTTACGTGCCATTTTGATTAAAGGAAACAACTGGAAAAGAATATGACTATTACATGGAACAGCAGCAGCAGCAGCACTGTATGGCTGATAGACCTCATATCCTTTCCCTAAAGTATTTCCAGGCCAGGAGAAATCTGTTGTCTGAACTCAAGGTCCACTTTAGTAAAGGACATTTAAATCTGCCATTCCTTACCAATCCAATGCTATTTGCACAGATCTTCAAATCTGCACAATGAATATTTTGCCTCTCTTCCCCCAACACTGTGATGTGAAAAGACAGTGAACTGTTGTTAACTGTGAGTTCGCAAATTTTACCTAAATAATTCAGCTTCGCTGTCTCCAAAAGGGCTGCAGTCATCTGGTCCAAACATACTGAGATAAGCAGCTTTCATGTAAATGTAAGTAGCCTGCAAATGCAATGAAAAATATCTATAAAGAAAAATGAATTTACAGCATCACGTTTATTGATATAAAGCACAAACCAGCAACAAAGTGGCAGCTGCTCCTTTTGCTCACAAACAATCTCACAAAAATTTAAGCAAGATGTATTTTAGCAAGCAAGTATAGAACGTTGTTTTTAAATCATGTATGTCTTTGTTTACTTTGTATCAGCTTCTGTCCAAATTCCAAGAACAAATCTCATGCTTGTGTAAATGAGTTTTTAATACTCTTAAGTACACATGCTAGAAAACTTATGAAAAGGTCTTGCTCAGGGAAAAAATTAATCCTATACAGTCTATATGTCCAATCACAATTTGCTAACATATCCTAAATTCTAAGTTCTAAAAAACAGTCGTTCCCGATAGACTTTAGGAGAGCAGACTTTGGCCTCGTCAGGAATCTGCTTGGTAGACTACCATGAGATAAGGCCCTGGAGGGAAGAGGGGCCAGAGAAAGCTGGTTAATATTCAAAGGTCAGCTCCTCCAAGCTCTGGAGAGATGCATCCCAACAAAGAGGGAGTCAGGCAAAAACGTCAGGAGGCCTTGTGGATGAACAAGGACAAATTCAGACACAAAAAGGAAGCCTACAGAGGGTGGAAGCAATGACAGGCAGCCTGGGAGGAATACAGAGAAATCAGGTTTTTAGGGATCAGGGATCAGGTTTTTAGGAAAGCTAAAGCCCTGATGTCTGGCCAGGGATGCAACAAGGAAAGATCCTATAGGTATGCTGGTGATAAAAGGAAGATTAGAGAAAACGTGGGCCCTCTCTGGAAATAAAAAGGAGACCAGGTTACCCAGGATCTGGAGAAGGCTGAGGCACTGTGACTTTTTTGCCTCAATCTTCATCACCAAGTGTGCCAGCCTCACTGCCCAGGTCACAGAGGGCAAAGGCAGAGAGAATGGGAAAATTAAGAACTGTCTGGTATAGGAGAAGTTTGGGTTTGAAACCATCTAAGGAGCCTGAAGGTGCACAAGTCCATGGATCCTGAGGGAGCTGGTGGATGAAGTTGCTAAGCCACTGTTCATCATATTTGAGAAGTCACGGCAGTCCAGGGAATTCCCACTGACTGGAAAAGGGGAAACATAATCCCCATTTTTAAAATGGCAAAAAGGGAAGGTGAAGGGAGGAAAGCTACCAGGATTCTAGACAGAACTACTCCCTTTCAGATGCGCAGGGTTAGGCACCACTTCTAATTACATTTATTATCCTGGATGCACCGCCACGGCTCACCCCACTCATCACCAAAAGAGCTCATATCCATAATGTGATGAAAGAAATGGCAACTTGTGCCATTAATTGCGATGTGTTGATGACACAACCAGTGAATACACAGCAGCAGTTCTTCAACAAGCTGCTCCTCACCTCCCATCTGGGCCCCAAAAGACTTCTGCTTGCCCACAGTCTGTTCAGATTTGAATGTCTGCAGTTCACATTGCTCTATAAAAGCCACGGCGGGCCAGGTTTTACTTCACAATCTCTGTTGTGGAAGCTACAAAAAGTCAACTCGATTGAAAGTTAATAGATACTACAGGGCCTTTAACCCTCCTGTTCACTCACCTTTGACCAAGTGTTTTCTTTGCTTAGCAGGTCTGCATAGAAGAAAGCCATCTTCCACTGGCGCTTGTAGGTGAAGCACCACATCAGCTCCCAGTAACACATGTGATGGAACTGCTTCCAGTACTGCTGAGCCTCGCAGCATTCCTCATACCTATTGACTGCCTGCACACAGAGGTTTCCAAACACTGCCTTAGTCGTGTGTAAACGCACAAACAGCAGTGCTGTAACAGACACTGAGGCTCCAGGATCTGCCCGCACGGCTCCTGCAACTTCCAAATTATTAACAGCCCAGTAGTTCCCAAAATCACACCAGCTGGCTTCACACACACAAGAGATTCTTGGCTACACAGTCATCCTGGTGTTAGCAAGTTTACCCTGCCACACACCTCCCTGTGCCTGGAAGTTATAAAAATTCTAAGCATAATCAAAATTAATGTTTGTGTCTAGGGAAATAAGGAAACTGAAGGCAGAGGACAGATGCTGAGCTGACATTTATTGCAGTGGTTCCACAGATTTCAAGGGAGCTACTGCCCTGCACACCAGCTGATACTCTGTCTCAGAGTATCTGGGACATGCATTCTTCATCTCCATAATTCTTTCAAGTCTGGCTGTCCACTCAGACTGAAGGCAAAGGATTACCACTGGGTCTTATTAAAGGCACAACTTGCTTCGGGATAGGAAAGGCAATGAGAAAACTGTGTCATTAATACTGGAGGACTAGATTATCACCACAAATTGAGAAGGGTAGCAAAACAAGGTGGACAAACAAGTTAGTCAAAATAATTTTCAAAATTCCTATTTGTAATTCATGAACTACAAATTACATATAGGCCAAAGCCACAGGAAGCATTGGCCAAAAAGGAAACATCACTCCTGGAGGAATTTTTCTAAAGCTTTTGAAATTTAATTTCCCAAGAGCAAAACGATTACTTACCGCATCGATATTACCCTTCAGTGTTTCTATCCTGCCTGCAAAAAACAGGAATATGGCTCCCTGTAATAAATAATAATAAAAATACAAGTATTCTGTAACAGTTTTCAAGCTGACCATACAGTCTAGATCTTTGTTCTTTGGCAAGAAAACATTAAACAATCATAGCAAATAAATTAGGATTCATTTTACCTTTGGATAGCGAGCCAAGTAAGGTTTAAGTAGTCTTTCTGCCTCCTCAACATTTCCTTTTCCTGTCCCTAGAATGCATAAAAATGAAAGTGATAAAAATAGTTAGGAAACAAAGAGGAAAAATACCCCGGGAATGAAAGGTACCAATTATCCATCCTCAAATGGCCAACACGTAGGTTCCTCTCTCTGCTAAGTAAGGCATAAAACCAGGTTGGTGCTGCACTAAGGCAGCAAACAGGAAGCCCCAACAACATTGTTCTTACTGCCTTGAAAACCCGTGTGTAGACAAACACATTTTGTAGAATGTTTTAGCAAGAGATAACAGAGGAGTACGTGTCAGTGGGAAGCTATCGCCTCCCGCAAAAATTCAGGGATGACACATAAACACGAACAATGAATCCATCACTTACAGATATTATTTTAGCCTCCCAGTTAATGCATCTGACTACTGAAGACAAATTTAGCTCTCACAGCTTCTTTGGCTATCCCCATCATCTCCCTTCTAATGTATTAAACAAACCTCCATCTTGAAAATTAAGACACTCTCTTTGGTTATAATTGCTATTGTAAAATGACCCACAAATGAGTTACATTTAATCTGCTTACGAACAAACAATTCACCAACAAATAGGTGATGGAACAGTCTTTTGCCCCTTTGTGTCCCACAAGAACTAATCAAATCCAAGAGTTATTATAAACAATCTTACCTAACACAAAGGTCATGAAAGTATGATAGCAAAGCAACAGCATGGTACACAGCACCGACCTAAAGCTGTATGATGATGCTCCCTCTTGAAGCTGCAGCAGACCATGTTCCTGTGCAAACAGAGAGAGGGGCACAGAGCATTGGAAAAGAGCCAGAGCTGTGTTTTGCTAATTTAACTTCTGCAGTGTCATCTTCAGATTGCTCACTCACCGAATTCCCGAAAAGGCACTGGCACACATTGCTTACACGGCAGTCAAAGATTAAAATACACATATTAATTTATCTAATAGTTTTTCACAGAATAACTGCTTAGCCTGGAAAATACCTGATGACAGAGCAGTAACTTGGGATGTATTACGTGGTTAACATAAGAGAATGAGAGAACTTATCACCACCATCCAAGTTCTGCCAAACAGCATTCCAGAAAAAACCAGTTTTTAAAAGCAACGCAAAAAACACATATCATCATTGTGCAGTGTATCCATGATTGTTGTGATTCACTAGACAAGCAAATTAAAGGTATCAAGAAAAAAAAAATCTGCAACTAGGAGAGCAAAAGATACCAGGGCAAAAAGATGCTTTTAAGCATGCCAAGAACAAGAAGAGCTTTGCAATGATGTTGGTCCACTACCACCAGCGGAAAAATACGAGAAGAAGAGTATTTCTATTCCCTTTTGGAAGAACTAAAGCAATCAAGTATAAGGCTGTATTCATATTCAGTGACAGCATGATGGATAACCAGCTTCAAGGATTCAAGCTCCTGAGACAAGAGCATTTATCAGCCCATTCCAGGACTGGTTCCATGATATCAACAGCAAGAATATAAATATGCAAAGGTATCAAACATGAGATCTGCCTACTAGTAAATATGCACAGTAAGACATCCACTGTGTGCTGGGGAAAATTCTGTTTAAAAGTTACATGATCAAAACTTATTTACATGCTTTGAGTGTCCTTGCTGACTGAGAGGTGTTTCACTACCACACCTTTATTGCTTACTGTGTAAACACTGAAGCCTGTAATCATATTCTCATTTTCATCACACATATGTTTTTTCACTTAACTAGTATAGTTAAGTGTTTTCACATTAATACAGTTTTTTGTTGTTTTTTAATTTTAATTTACAACGTTAATTACTGTTATAGGGAAAAACATGACTCATATTTGCAGGTCTATTATAACATCTAGTTGCAACAAAATAATGAAAATAATGACTTGCATGTCACCACAGAAGAAATTAAAAGACAGTAAAATCATTACTGAAAAATCAATGACTTAATGGAAACCAAACACTTTGCAAAATAAACCCCACTTCATTTTCTTCTAAGAGCACAAGTTTAATTGATACAACTAAGTAACAAAATATGATGTATTGAGCTTCCGCAAACTGCCCAGATGAAAACCACAAATATTTGGATTTTTAAAAAAGCAGCACTTTGAGGTAGAAGACAAAAACATCCTATGGAATGAATTTTGGCAGAAAAAAATTCCAAGGCAGATTTCCAAAGTACATTTTTCTGCAGTGAAAAGTCTTCAAGTTTGATATTTCTCTGAGCCTTTACTGATGGTGGCCTTACAGTATTTGGTATCTTCCACATAATATAAAAATACATATGAAAGCAAATAGCTCTAAGAATGATTCAGAAACAAGTTCTGTTAGTCATACAGAATAATTAAATCATTTGTCAAGTTGATCTCACATATTTTAGTCTCAAAAGTGTATTTTATCAGAGCCAAACACAAAGTTATCATCGGTATGGACGAGGAACAAAGCCACACCCTGGACAGCAGTAACTGGGCAGTAACTGGGTTAAGACCAATGCTTAGTTGTCAGAACAGGGCTGCAAATCTGACACTCTTAAGCCCAAATTCTCAAACTGAGTAGTTACACAGGTATGGGAAGCTCACCAAGCAAGTCAGTTCCCTCTGTGCCACGTCCATAATCCTATTTTGTCCAGAAGACATATTAAAGAGTGTTTACTTTTTACTCTGCCACTTGAATATCCCAAACTTTCTATATTAAAGTAACAACATAATCAGTAGACACAGCCTGAATAAAAGAAATACGGAAGCAGTAGCTATTAGTATTACAACACTTGCTCGCAGAAAACACTGCAACAAAACTGCTTCTCCTCAAAAACACTCTTGCAAACTGCTTCTATTCAAATGGGATCCCCAGGAAGGTAGGAAGATGAAGGGTTGTCACTGGGAAACATGTTTTACATCCCACACTCAGTCAGCTGGCCTCCCTGGGTTCCCTCTGTGGCTGGCTGAGACAGAGGTAACTCCTCCAAGGAATAATTTGGCACAGAAGCCTGGGCAGACGTGAATCACCTTTTTGAGCACACGCCCTTTCTCCACAGGGAGCCTCCGGAGATTAACCAACAAACCTCCTGAGCCAAGGGAGGTGCCACAAGCTGGGCACTGTAATGCTCACCGGGATCAAACTGAGGATCTCGGAATCAAAGCACAAGCAGTGACTCCCGGAGCCCAAGGAGTAATTCTGTAAACAAACTGCGCTCAGTGGCTGGCACCAGTGAGTACATTATATTTAATTGTTAGGACACACCTTCTAACCATAAATAACCCATAACTACTTCCCACACCTATGTCACACTGATATGGGCAATCCCAGAACACCGGGAATGAGCTTCCAAACAAAGTCTATTAGAGGGCATATAAAACAGATGTCAAGGCATTAAGCGTTTGTAATTTCTCAAAAATGACATTTTTGTAATTGCTCTAAAATGATGTTAGCACATTTCAGTTTTGTTTTCACACAAAACATAAGCTACTCTGAAGGACATAAAGTACAACACAGAGCAGGGAGCAATGACACTTCTTAGGGACAAATGTGATCCAATACAGGAACTCTCATCTTTCATCCAAGTTCCCCATAACATCCCACAATCTCTCAATTCCCAAGACTGTCCCTACATTATATTACATCAGTATCTTATTGATTCGATCCTTGTCCCAAGACATCCAATGCTCTGTCATTGAGGACTTCCCACATGAACAGAGGGGAATACCACAGTGGATGCAGGACAAACAAGGACAATGCTCAAAATCATTATCAGACAACATTGAGACTGGTTCATATTTATTTCAGCTGTTACTGACTAAAATCCATCTACTCTCCTGAAGCAAAAACTCTTGAACGTTATTTTTAAATCATTCTCTTTTAATTAGGGATCTTGACAATGAAAGCAGAGCAAGGTCATCGTTCATGTCTCACGACTTGATCATGGAACTGCAGGCTTAGCAAGGAGGATGGATACTACTAACAATTTTACAACAAACTGGCTAATCAAGCTGGTACACAAGGCATTTGAATGTATCCCATGAAATAATTCCAGATTTAACCTTCATTTAAAATTTGAAGAGACCCAAATGCAGTTAAAAAAAAAATGCTTAGTGGGAAACTGGAATTAAATGTATTTCAAATTTACACATCAAACACATTCTTCAGCTGAGCTGCGTTGGGAAAAATGTCCTCCCACATAGAAGAAGTATAATTTGAAAGAAATTGGTTCTATCTCAAAGTTTTCCTGCCTTCCCCTGAAATCGTGCTGTCATCTGACCCTCTGACAAATTGCACTTAACATATGGTAGGCTCACGTCAAACTTTTCTACAGTTTAGCAGCACAGCATTTGTAATTGTCTATAAAATAAGAACAAGGGTAAATATTAGCCCGAGACCTGGCAGAGGACTCAGTGAGAAAGGTTCAGTGCTTCCAGGGGAGACAGTGCAAGGACTCTCCTGCTCTCCCATGAGAGATTAGTCATCCTTAAACACCGAAGTCCAGATGGGACACACACTCCACCTGCTGCCCAGCGAGGCAGACGTGCTCCCAGCACAGTGTGTGTGACACACACCTCTGCCCACAAAACATTTCTCACAAAACTGGGCAAAACTGCGTTGAACCTCAATGCCCAAACACAGGACCGATGCTACTAAACACAGATAAGCCCATATTTTGACTAATGATGCAAAGGAAAGGAGCTTGAATAGTGAGATGGGCACAGCCTGGCACATCTTGGACTGGAAGGGAACAAACACGGCCTCAGGCTACTTTTTATACTTTCTTGATCTTATCCCACCTACTGTTTTCAGGCTCCAGACTGCTGTTAAGTTGATCATGTTGTCCACAGTGCCCACAAATGGCTTAGGAAGTAAAGGAGATTTGGGCATGTCCTCATTTACTATCCAACATGACATGTCTGAGAGACAAGGAGAGTCCCTAGGGGCAAATCTCTTGGCTTCAAGGCAGATTAGTATCCTGGCAGATAACACAATGCAATTTTTTTTATCCAGTTTTAATAAACACATGACCCACACCAAAATCAAGCTGTCCTCCAGTGCACTGCAGCTCTCTCAGGTAATCTGCAAAGAGCTCAAGGCACAAACCACGACTCTTGCAAAACCAGATGCTCACAGCGAGCACTTAATGAAAAAGAGTACCATATCAAACACAGGTGTATTCCAACTCCCTTCTCCTGGATGGGTGCAGCACATGACACACAAACTTCCCTCTCCTCCTCTGTCACAGTTTCTTTCACCTTCTAGACTACCACTTTTTGTTGTAAGTTTTGGGAAACCACCACTGGAAAGGATTGCACATGCAATTGCAATTTTGCTTTTGGCTTTAGGCACCTGTTAAATGCAGAAAGACTTTATAAGGGTGTTAAAATAAGTGACCATCAATGAACTCTGATCCACATGTCTTACTCCTTTCTATGGTGTGTAGACAGCAGTTTTTTGTGTAAATTTATGGTAATCTAGGTCATGCTTCAGTGAAATATTAAAAAACTGTAAAAGGAGCTGACTCATCAACACAAATATCAGCCCCCTCACAGCCATACAAGAAACCCGAAAAGAAAACAACACACTCAAATAGAGGGACAATTTTCACTGCAGTAGTAAGATGAGTGTTCACCAAAGTATTCTCAGAGCTCTACTGGTACAAGAATCACCTTTATAATTCTAGGAGAATATTTTGCTTTAGATGCTCTTTGTTGTTGTAACTGACGGGTGAAAGTATTTGATTTTTGCCTTTACTGTTTGTGAACTAGCTCCTGGAAATTTCTAAGTTGTAATCCACACTCTGCTCCTTTCTTTTAAACATTTTATTTTCAGATATAAGACCCTTCCTGTAAACTAATAAAACAGTGATGGTTTTTAAATAGAAAGCACTATAAAAGGCAAAAAAGTACTTACACCTTTAGACAAGAGAATTTAGGTGCCACGCTCAAGTTAACAGATGCTATTAAAACAGGAATGAAATAGAGGGGTTTTTTTTCCCCACAAATCTTTGAAGTGCAATAGTTCAGACAAAAAATAAAGGAAAACTGAGCTGCACAAAAACATCAGTGTAACAGTGTGCTTGTGTGATACCAGGGTGTTTTCAGAGGGTTGCAACTAATGTGAGGAAGAAAAGATAAACTCCTGACTTTATTTTTTAATTTAAGAGTGAGGGAAATGTACCAATAATATTTAGCTCACATTTACCTTGTTTCCAGAAAATCCAACAAACTCCAGTAATCTCAGAATCCGTGCAGGGAACATGGACAATGTCTACAGAGAGAAATGCAACAGTTATGGAGTAACTTTCCGTCCCTCAGCTACCTCCCACAATTTTTCCAAACACAAGAAATAATTAATAAAATTACTAAAAACATTTCTATATGGCAAGTTCCTGAGTAAATGCATACACCTGCTACATTTTAAACCCAATATAAACAGAAATATCTGTTTAATATAGGGACCCCATGTCTCTGGGATTCCCTGCATAGAACTATGTTTATTCAGCACATGTTCAGTAACTCCAGTACTTGGTGGATGTTTCAGAAGTGCTGGGTGCACACCACACAGTACATATTTGTTTTTTGTGCAGTAAATCTAACATCTGGGCATGTGCCAGACTCAGGTAAAGCAGTGAAAGGAAGGGGAAGCACCGGTGACTTTCTGCAGCCCATCCCCTGAACAACCACGTCATGCCTTGCCATCTCTGGGTCAATGCCTCTCTGACACACCGGGAACCATCCTGTAGCATTTGATCACCGCTTTCCGGCCAGAACACAGGCAACAACAGCCAACAGTGGCCTGAGCAGGACCTCAATTCATACCTTCATTCCTGTACCCCACCCCACCAACTGCCCTGCCAACAGCCCGAGCTCTCCAAGTGTCAGTAAGACAGTAAGTGGAAGTCAGCCAACACAGGCAACTCCTGCTTCTGTGCAAGGCTTCTCCTGGCCCTCACCCACACTGTGGGCAGCAGTCTCTTTATTTATAAAGTATATTATTATCTGATTTTCCTAGACCAAAGACTGGGATCCTGCACTGTCAGCGCACGTCTGTGTTTTAACCACATGGCCAGTAATACTGATGTCAGTGGAGATCCTCAGGAATTCAGGTTAGGGTCACTTCCAGGAGGTAGCAGGACTTCAGCTCAGGATAAGAACTGTTGGTACGTACCAGATTAAATGCTCCAACTCCAAGTTTTACACCTCCTTCAAAATGAAGATGGTTCTCTCCTCTGACATAATGTGGGGACTGTATGAGACTGTCCAGCTCCCTGAAAGCGCGTAAGATTCTGTTACACTGTCGGTAAATGATGTGGTTAATTGCAATTCAGTAAGAACTGTGGAAGTTTTCTGATACTTTTAATTCACTGTCATTAAGCAAATGTTTCATTCCGAATTTTTGTTTTATCTTTTTTACAGCGTCTGGTAACCTTTCCTCCCTGAAAGAGAGTTTCAGAAACTGTGTCTTTGCAACATTTATACATACTATTTTTTCAGGTTTGCTCTTGTTGCGAATTATCAAGCAGTTCTGCTGGCAGCAGGGAAGGGAAAAAATTCTTCTTTATATCAGAAACTACATTGCAAAAAATACCAATCAGTCAAAGCAAATAAAGCCTTATTTCCATATGCTTGTGTTTTCTCTGTTGTACCACACTCTCACCAAAACTGCAACCAATTATTTCTTCCCACACCAAAGGTGCAGTACAAAAATCATAACTGCTGGTCTCACATAAAAACTTTCCCTTTGTTAAAATATAGCTTTTCTTAATATGCAAGTTGTTGTTAGCATTTTTATCAGCTTTCTTTCAAGAAGAACACCTAAGAGATTCATAACACTTCATTTTTATACAAACTAAGGCACAACTGAATATGCTTCCCATGGTGCACATTTTAATGTAATTTTTAGATTTTACTACTGCACTTCAAAATCATTTGCGTATGGTCAAAGTGACTCTCCATACCTTCCTGGATAAAGAGAATTCTGCCTAAGCAGATGTTTTTGGCTTACAGACACTAAGTAATGAGTGTGCTGTAAGTTCAGATAAGCAACCCTGCTTACCATTTGCAATAGCATGCACCTTCCCTTTAGAGCAGAACTGCTGTACTTAACCAGATTAAAAGTCCAGCTCACCAAATATCACTCAGACAGTGGCATATGCTGGGAAAAACGTCCTCTAAGAACTGACTCCTCAGGGACCTCATGATGTGGGGAGACTGCATCTGTTTGCTATGTTAAATAGCCCCTATTTCCTGCAAATTTGTTTAATCTTTGTTTGAAGCCATTTATACTTTACATTGCAAGCTCTTCAGTTTCTTGTCCTTTCATTTTATTTTAGTTTTATGCATTTATTATGGAATTACTTGTGCTTCAGCTGCTGGTTTCAAATGTTCCAAAAAGCTGCCAGCTTGAACTATAAAGAAAGGCCATTTCAATAAGCCTAATGACTGTGTTGGAATATTTGACCAGCAGCAAGTTTTACCAGTAGAGTACACTTAATCACATCACCACTCTGACTCACCTGTATGTTTGGTAACTGTTTCGGACTTTGATGCCTCCTTTTATGAAGCTTACCATATTCTCATCCTGTTGGAATGGAAACACATTAGCAATGTGAATTTGTAAGCATTATAAAGGGCTTTTGTCTTCTTGAGATGAACACATACCTGGAACATAACCAGCATGACACAGACAATGTAAGCCTCTGAGATGTAATACATGGATTTAGGATTTCCTTTCTATATTAAAATATTTTTTACTCTGTTCAGACATAGGCACTTTATTTTGATGCCTTCTGTGATCGGTTTAGCCCTTGTCACCTTTGGACCATCTGAATTTGCATTAATGAACACAGGGGCTACACTAATAAATGTCATCTAAGGTACATGTATTTGTGGCTCTTTCAAAAATAGCTTTCTCTCATTTGTCCTTCAGCACACTTTTGATGCGTCTGGTGCTGAGCCAGGAAATGTTCACGAGTAACTGCCTGTCCTCAGGAGTCTACAGAACATAGTTTGATATCCCAAAAAGGGAAGCAGGGTCAGTAAAGTTATACAGGAGACGCTCTTTCTGGCCTGAATATTCATATATATGAGATGGTAACATGTTACATTATAAGCTATAACAAACTGAGAAATTAGAGCAAAGTGTGTCTGGGGGACCATTAGTTGAAGACTCTTCAGTCTCTTAACTCTCTGGTGGCAATTTCTTGCCTCACTCATCATGTATAGCCTATCATTCTGGTTTGTTTTGGTATCTGCTGTTACTTTGGGACAGAAAGTCTGTATGTGTTTTAAGAGAAGATACCAGCACAGAAAAATCATAAGAAGCTATTTGAAGGATTGTGGAGAAAACAGCATGGATTAGATGAACTAATCCAAGTATAGCACACCAGAGAGCTACAGAAAACCTAACCATGTGCAAAGGTTCAATTATATTTTCCTCTGAATGAAAAATGGAACAAGAAAAGAAAATGGTATTAAAATGTTTATATTCAGAATGCTCATGACACCAACAACAGGGATAGCCAACATGAGAATTGCCCAGTCTTTGTAAAACACTGAGATTAATTTTTACGTGTTTTCAACCAGATTTGGTCATTTACATTAAGCATCAGAACTAACCCCCTTCAATACCTGTTGGAACCAAGAGCCTTTGTTAAATTTTTAAAACTAGTTCTTGTGTTCATGAAAAATCAAACACAGAATAGAAGAGGAAACAAATAGACCTTTGCAGAAGAGGACAAGAAATTATTTTCTTACTCTTAAATCCCCAATGGATCTATAAACATTTTAAAAAACAGTTAACTGTGAAAATAGTGCTTAAAACCAGAAGATATTGCTTTCAAACACTCCTTTTCTTATAGGCACAATGGAGAAGTTCGCAAAAAGTCTTGCTTCCATAGTTTCAGACATCACCCAAATTGCCCCCTGTGCTGGAGCCTACTCATCCCAAAAGATCCCGAAGGAAAATGGAAACAGGTAGCTATACCTTGGCCATTTCAAAGTCCATCATCAGCACTCTAGAAACTATAAAAGCTCATCTGATTATGGGTGCTACTATGAAGCAGTAGTTTCTAGTAGAGGGACTCAGCAGATTGCTGAAAAAGGTTACACGGTCCATAAACTGTCATAAGCAACATAAATCAGAGCCCACCTGGCAACTCCCAAACACTATAAAACCACCACCTGCATTCCATTTCCTACCAGCACCACTGAGCCAAGAAGCATTAGGGTTTTCTGACTGTGACTTTTATTATTCCCTTAATAGACGAAGAGGCCCACTTTTATACAGCCAGTACAGTCAAATCAAGAATAAAAATCAGTTATTTCAACTGTGATTAACAATTTAAATTGCATGCTGGAGCCCAAGTAAGTACTGCTAATGCTGCTCCACCAAACAAACCAAGCTTCATCAGTACAGAGATAAAATTCAAAGAAGAGGAAGAACTCCCCTTTTTTACAAGACAGGCAGCACTGTTAAGGAGAAGGCATCTGTGGAGCCTAATAGCTATGCAGTTTAAGAACACACCAGTGAGAAAATACTCTTGGGAAAGCAAACACCAGCCAGACTGAAGCAAAAAACTCACTTGTATTCCAGCACAGCTTCAGTGACCATCTCTTCTTTTGTTTTTTTAAATCTGATATCCCAATACACAGTGTTTGAAAATCGCTGCTTGCTGCAGTTACATTTCACACGAGTGTGAAATGAGAGGGAGTGGAGAAGGGTGTCACAGGGCACTCAGCACTGTTCCAATATCCAGACTTGATCCAGATGAAACAGCCTTACATCATTAGGTCAAACTAGAGTCTTCTACCAGTTCATTAGTTTTAAGAATAGAAACCTGTATGGTATGTACTTTTTTCCCCCCACGAGCCACACAGGCGTCCATACCTGGAGGAATGTGAGTGCTGCTCTCTGAAGTAAACATTCAGCATAGCAAATTTCTGCATGGATTTCCTCTAGTGTCACACAGAGAGGAGAAGAAAAGAAATCAATGAATCAACAAGTAAAAAAACCCCACTCTTAGCCCATTAATATAGGAATAAGATTACAAAGCCCAAACTGAGAAAAATATTAACCAAATTTGATGTAGTGTTTCAGTTCCAGACTACTGATGTAATTCCAAACAGAAATGAAACAGTTACAGAAACTTTGCAGGAATTTATCTGGTGGTTTCTATGAAATCCTGAATCTAGAACCTTTATAGCCCTTTCAATACTTCTTTCTAGGTATTTCTTTACCTGGCAATTTTTGGGAATGCTGAGACAGCAATCAACAAAACCAGTGATTTTGGATGTGGTTATATATTCAAATTCACACACTGAGTGAACACTTGAACCTGATTCAAATTACATAAATAAAACAAGTAAAACATTATGCATGTGAGAGATAATATTACCTTCAGTAAAGTGCTCAAGGCTTTGTCTATGTACAAGATTGTTGATAGAATCAGCTACTGTAGATTTCTTCCTAAATCTGCAAAAAAAGTCCATTTGGTCATTCTGAACATGAAGCATCAACAACAGAGAACAATAACATCTTTCAGTCGGTCACCCACATAGTCACTAACATACCTCTAGTGCTCACCAACCCTCTGTCATCTCACCATATACACAAACTTCAGCATATTCCATAGAGAACTTAGTCAACATGGTCTCCTGAGATCTGTTTTACCCTTTATGCATGGAAATAAGTCTTGATGAAGGAAGGGGAGAAGGGGTGGGGATGGTTTATTTTGTGTGTGTGTGGGTGCACGCCCATGGGGGTACAAAAGCTGACTCAAAGACAGGGAACTGCAGCACAGCCATCACCCATGGGAACATTCTGCAGAATCTGCACGTTGTAAATAACAACTCCAGACACTGCAGAACCAGGACTACATATATGACTAAAGTCTAAATGACAAGAAAAAACAGATATTGTGGTGAACTGAAGTTTTCCAAGGCTAGACTGCTGAACACTCTAATTTATGTGCTGTGACCTCCTAAATGACCCTCCTCTGAGTGGGAGGCTGGATGAAATGACCTCCCAATGTCCCTTCCAACCTCAGTTTTCCTATGATTTCTATGAAATTACATTTCCTTTTTTAACCTGTATGTCTTTCAAACCTTTACCAAGAAGCAACTATTTACTGACTGAATTGCTCCACGCTTACCTTTGACAGGTGGCTTGAGCTTCCTTCATTGTGTTTCCTGCGTTCAGTATGTCCTGAGGATCAAATGTCATCATAGCTTGCATTTCCAGGATGGTGGCATAAGTCAGGGCATGATACATGCTGTCTTTAGTTCTGAAAGAAAACACAAGGCGCGAAGCACAGCTGATTCGATTGCACTATTGCTTTTAAAAAATAAACACAAATCCAATTCCAGACATGTATCAGCCTGATGGGAACAAGGTCTAAATCAAACACAAAGGAAGTGCAAAATAATCAAGAAACAGCAACTGACTGAGATTTCTACATGAAATCATGTCTACAGCTCCAGTTTCAATTGCTCTGCTAAAATGTACCAATTCTGAGCTGAGGGTAGGTATTTAGCAAACAAAGCACAGGAACTAACCACATGGCTCACCATTCAGAGACAATAGAGGTTTTTTTAATGGAATATCCAATGAATACTGCAACACATGACACAAATCCAGATGATATTCTTCTATTTTGGGAGAGTCACTCAAGACAGACTCAGGGAGATAAGTAACACAATACCATAACCATGGCCAAAATAGAATCTTCTTGAAACAGATCTTCCCACCAGATGCATTAGAGTTTATGTCAAATATTACAGTTTTTTTCTCTTCTCCCCTTCTGCCAACCTTCCATCCCAATCTGTTCAACTTAAATATTATTCTTTGGGGTTTCAGATAGTGCCTCTTTTGCAGAAAGTAAAAAACTTTGGCATTAGTGGAAGTAAAACAATTAATTCCTATGTGCAGCCATTGCTGGCATCTTTTCCTCTGACAGGACAGAGGGTTTATACACTGCACGTATTTAAAGCATTCAGCCAGTATCTATGTCTGCTATAATCCTCTGCAAATGAATCGAAATGTCTTTGGGCACTGAGATGTAATAAAGACGACTTGAGAAATACGTTGAAGGGCAAGCTCAGATAAATTCCTGACACAGAACCTCTCTGTAGGCCTTGCTAATCCACCCCTGACAAACAGCATGACTTATGACAAATACAGCTATATTGTCATAAGCCGTAGGAGCAACAATTGCTATTTTAATTAGCAATTAAGGAGCAACAATTGCTATTTTAATTGTTTACACTCTAGAACGGATCAGATCGCTCTGAATGGCAGGGAATATTCAAAAATACTCGCAGTCAAACAAGGATATCCTTTCCACAAATTCTCCACCCTCAGCACACCTGTTCTCAATACATGGACTTCAAGTGTTTCTCAAAACGAGCAACTCCATTTTCTTTTCCTTTCGGGGAGAAAGTGGTGTGCCAGCAATGTGTTCTCGGCAAAAAAAGGGCTGCCCTGAGAGGAATGTTGCTGTCAGCAGGATGAGAGAGGGGATCCTTCCCCTCCTCACAGCACCTGGAGTGCTGCGCCCAGCTCTGGGCTCCTCTTGCACATGGACACAAGAGCAGGGTGATGAGGATCGTTGACTGGAACATCCCTCCCATGAGAGAGCTGGGAAGAAGCGAAGAGGACAGAGCCAGGCTCTTTTCACTGGTACCCTGGGACAGGATCAGAGGCAATGGGCACAACCTGAAACTCAGGAGGCTCTGTCTGAATACTAGGAAAAACGTCTTTCCTATCAGGGTGACCATGCACTGGCACACATCGTCTTGAGAGCTTGTAGAGTCTGTATCCTTGGAGACACTCAAAAGCCCTCTGGACACAATCCTGGTCTACTGTGCCTAGGTGGCCCTGCTGGAATATGTGACCTTCTGAGGTCCTTCCAACCTAACTATTTTGATTCTGTGGTTTTGTTTTAAGGAGAAAAGCCAGACTTTAAAGACACCTCAGTACATTTAATTCCACCTCTGAAAATGCACTTGCCTCCCCAAGTTTTAATAACTGGACTAAACTGAAAGACATCTTTAAGGATAACTTCAGACAACCCTATATTAAACAATGAGCTAATAACTCACCACTGTGACTTGGATAACTCGAAGTTTTCTAACAATTCATATATTACTATGCCTTAATTACTTTCCTCAATGAAGTACAACATCCTTAAGTATCCTTAGGAGTCTCTGATGTTTGGTTAGTATTTTCCAGAACCAAAAAATAAACCTTGTCTACACCTAAAGCAACCCCCTCTCAATGACATTAAGCAATAAAATCACCAAAGAAAAATACAAGTGATGATAAATCCTGACTTCCTTTGTATATATATTTTTTGAGATATAGGGGTTAAAATAGTACCTAAAGTTGGTGCAGACAGTGCCTGGTGCTTCCCTTGCCTCATACCATCAAGGGCTACTTTTTCCAATACACCAGGCCAGGCTAGCTGCACTGAAGAATTTTGCAGTGCACATCTTTAAACTTCACTGCAGTCTGTGCTCTGTGACTGCCCTTAATTCCTACTTGCCCTCACCATCTAAGCCAATCTAGCAGAAAAGCCATTTTGGGAAATCACCCAGTGCCAGAAGTGCTATAAACCCCACACTGTGCTCACATCCATCTCATTTGCAAGGTAAGAAGAACAGAGAGATAATAGAGAAATTAGTTTAAAATCCATTGGAGTCAGGACAGCTCTGTCTTGGCCTCACACATCACGATTCTTTCAGCACACTGATAATGAGAAGCAGGAAAAAAAATGAACACACTATAAAATGCCAGCCTGATGAAGTGTTCCTGTTCATTTGATCATTCATCTGCCTCAGTGCAGAAAAACATACTTCATCTTGTATTTACTAAACAAAAAACCCTTCCAGAGGTTTAAATTCAAAGAACAGGGGAGGGACTGAAATAGTACCCTTCCAAAATTATAGAAATTTGCTTTCAAAAAATCAAAACAAATAAACATTAAATTCACTGCAGTAAAAGGTAAATTGGTACTATTCACATATATGTGGTGAAGATTTCTCCATCCAGTAATTTATTTCTGATGCCAAATCACCCCTTCCCTAATCAACGGTTTCATCTATGTTGCTTCTAATATTTGAAGGAGACAGTAATTAATGTCTATCATTAGTCAACTGGTATTTATCAACATTCGAATTTTTATATGCTGGTGGAAATGCCACCAAATATAACTTATCTTTGTTATTTCTACTAATCATACAATTAGAGTTGCCAGTTACATCCTGGTGTATTGCCAGGAGTTTTAAGGCCTGGGTTTTATACGGATGGATGCAGAATGAAACTTGATAGCTTTTTATTTTCCTGCTTTTGATTCCTCAGCAGCACTTTCCTCAGGACATTGTTGGAGTTCACAAGCCTTTATGACATAAATACAACTAATATTGTGATTAATAACTTATCCCAGTAGTTGGTATCACATGACTGAATAAGAGGATTATAAGTAATATCTTTAGGCACTTCTGGAGTGCTGCCACATGCCTCTTCTCCAACCTTGGTTCAGCACTGCCCTTTCTTGGAGCTGGCCAGAGAACACTTTTATTCCTGCTTGAAAACAAGTGCTTAAGTGAGGACAGTCACAAAAGTCTGAAGTCAAAAAGCTGACCTCAGAATTAACCTGGGGCTAGTAATCTTCTGTGAAAAACACAGTGCCTAAAATCTTTTTTGTCTAAGCCATTTTCCAAAATTTGGAACCTAATAAGTTCTTCCAGCTAAGAGGAGAAACCAACAATTAAGTTAGGTTTTGGTAGCAATTAATTTATTAACTATAAAACTGGTGTTCTTCCAGACTCCAGGTATAAAAAGACAGAAAACCCTATGAAAAAATAACCTTTTTCATGTTCTTGGCATTCTTCACAGTAAATAGCTAACTCAAGCTTTCTGCAGAGCTGTGAAACATATTTATCCAAACACTGTGTAAGGCTTCGTTTTACCTCTGTGTGCTTCCCCTTGCTTATTCTTTCACCACTCTCAGTTTGATAATCACACCCTATCTTTGTGAGATCAGTTACCACAGACAGCTCCTCCACCCCACTGAACGATCTCATGTTTGCTTGTGTTCTACAAGGGCAAGAACACTTCACTACACCATGAAGACAACCATTACAAAAGGCTGCCATTCCTTAGTAACCTCTTTAAACTTTTAAAAGATCAGAATATACAAGATAACATTTAATATTGTAAAATGGGCATATATTTAAAAATTCCAATGATAGTAACAGATAGTAACAGAGCTCTACTATTCCAACTATTTCATAGCTACCTGAGCAGTAACACAACCTCTTCACACCTACCTGAGATACTCCCACGTCAAATGACTGAATTTACCTCTCAAACACAGTCATTCTAGAATTAATATTCCACCAAACAACACCAAGTGCTTTTTGGAGTCTATTTTCAGAATAAAGCCAACTGCCTGGAATGAATCCTTGTTGTATTGTTCCTATAATATTGCAAGCAGCAACACACGTGGTGCAGCTCATTCGATGGCCCAGATAATTTCATCATGAATTTGTCTTATTTACCATTCTCCCAACTGATTTGACACCAACAAACCATCAGGTGATTATGCCCTGCTTCCCTTTAGGATAATTATTAAAATATTAAGCATTTGTCCTGGGAAAGGAAGGGGACATCTCACCAGAATCAACTCTTTAATTTATTATCTGTTTTCAACGACACGAGGGCCAAAATCCAGTCAGCGTTTAATCAATTTACTGTGTCTCAGGGTTGAGAAGGAAGATGAGATTTTTTCCCACTCCAGTGGACTGACAGTTCCAGTGTTACTCATGGTTACAGTTAACACATATATTGAAAATCACTGCTGTGCTTGGTGACTGAATTTAAGGAATTTATTAAGAGTTCTTAGATATAGTGTAAGTACTCCATATAAAAGATTAATTTAATCAAACTTACTACAGAAAGCACAAGATAATCAGAACCCACTATTGTACAAAGATTGCTAATGATAATAAAGAATATTGACTCTAAAAGCTCAGGAAACAAGAAAGGTTATATAACACGAAACTAAAACACCAGATGTATTTTTCTATGAAATAAGATCTCTTCATTATGATGGATTTGCTTTTTTAACAGGAAAAAAAGAGCTTTACCTCAACACAAGTCTAGACACCATCCTCAGATATTTATTTTTAAGCTGCTAGGAAAACTCTTACGATTTTAACTCTCATACATTGCCAAATCTGCTGCTGTCTTCACATGGTTCAAATTAGTTGAAAATACACTTATTGTGGGGGCCAAATGTGAGTAATTTCATGAATCTGCACTAACGTAATACAGAGCAGAGTATCTCCTACACAGTAAGTGTTAAGGCTGCAAAAATCTATGATATGAAAATCTTCACAAGCATATAAAAACCGAAAAGTAGTTCTCTAAACAAAGATAGTATGTTTACGGACTGTGGAAACCAGTTTCAAATCTCAGCACACTAAAAGGGAACACCAAGGAAGCGATGGCTCCTAAACAAAATCCACACTACTACCATGTGTGCCCTCTCTACAGCTCTTCTCATTCCTTAAAGAGGTGGGCTGTGTCCACAACGGATACCATCTGTGGGGAAATTTAGCATCCTGTTTCTTCACTGCACTCACGAAGGTCATAAGTCTGTATTTCCCTCACTGTCAAAGGCAACAGGAATAAGGGCCCCCTCATAACAACAGGCTAACATGGAAAATTGGTTTAAAAGCGGGTTTGCAGTGTGGAATACAGTCAGGTACAAAACCAGAATATCAGCTCATGAAATATGCTCTGCAGAGCCCAGCTAAAGCTGAATGAAAACCATATGCAACAGAAGAAAAATGGATTTACAAAAAAAAACGACCCACAGCCTCACTAACTTTTGCAGTGTTTTGGAAACCCCCTTCAAAATAAAATATCTCCTTATTTTATGCTAAGCACTGAGTAAGCATTTCCAGATGGGCACAGGGGCTTTACTGTCAGAATTTAATGAAAACACAGTTTTTCTTCTTAGTGCTTTTATGATATCTTCCGATGATATATCAACACTAAATAACACTGTGAATAAAACCAGCATTATTAATATAGCTGACACTACAATTTCTCTTTCCCAGAATATCCTTACATGGTTAAGCTACAGATTATGGCATCAAATACAAGGTTGATATCTCAGCAAAGCAGATATGTAGTATTCACTGTAGTTAACCAAACACATGGCAATTACCCATGAATTTTACTTGTTTCATATTCCACTGTCCTAAAAGAAGCCATAATGTAATTTGCTGATGGCTCCAAAATAAATGCAGCAAATAGGGTGGATGGGTGGGGGGAAATTTAAATTAACCACAGACTGCAACAAGCCAAGAGCACAGGTAACGTCGGGACAGGGTATGACAGATCACAGACGCTGTGAGACGACAGATTTCAGAAACTATTCTATGATCTCACTGCTTGCAGCTGGGCCACTCGTTAAATGTAGGGCTGCAACATAATTAGGAAACAGAGTGCATGACCACAACACTGAATTGCAAAATAAGCTGTGAGAAGGTTTCTGCAAATGGTTATCAAAAAACAACGACAAAAAAAGGAATTCATACCTAACATGTCTCAAACCTTCAATTCATAGTCAGTTGCTCATTTAAACACAAAAGTATAAATTTTCAAATTCTCGGAATATGTAGAAAAATACAGGAAAGGAGGCAAAAGTAAAAGGTGACAGAGGATGGTTTTTATTCTTGCAGGAGCAAGAATCTCACATACTGCACTACAGCTGAGGGGTTACTTCTCTGGACATCAATTCCTTACTTCTGGCAGATACTTTTGATCAGTCTTGTTATTTACTCACCCAAGTGTAAAGCACTTATCTGTCTTCCTCAAAACATAACACATCAACTTACCACACCCTTCTGAACAAAAACCATAAAGACTTATCAATTATTAACAGAGAATCGGCTGTCTAGTCAAAATCTCCTGAGAGATGGTGAAGCAAAGAAACACAAACAGCGGAAAACTAGTAAAACTTATCAACTTACTTTGCTTGTAAAGAAGCCAAAGCATCTGAGAACTTGTTGTTAAGAAACAAATCCAAAGCTGCCATACATTCACGCAGTGCCACGTTGAGGTCTGATGTAGGTGACCTGCCAGAAGAGAAAATAAACTCAGCACATCTGTTCTCCTTCTACCAGTGCATTACTGCTGTATTTGAACCCCCCTTCTTCAGTTCCAGCCTTATTCCCATGCATAATCTGCTATTCCATTTCTAGTGACAGCAAAAAATGGAAGTGAATTCCACTATGTTTGTGGATTTGGTTTTTTTTAAAAACTACACTCCTACCAAGTAATGTGAAAAGCAATTTTAAGTTTTCTATTTTCTGAAAATAAGATAAAACTGCACCTACTTTACATAAGAACCTGGACATGCAGAAGCTGCCATGTGGGAGCAGAGCAATTTGATGAGCTCAGGTACCAGAACACAGGAGCACTGGGTGACGATGCACATCTGACTGTAAGGCTGACAGGCATTATGGCTGGTGACATTATGATCATGTTGACACTTTAAGGATGAGACACTGCCAGTCTGCATCAGATTATTATACCAGCTGCTGCTGGAACATCTACTTTAGTTCAGCTCACGTCCAGGATGTTCCTGTGCAACTGAACAGTACAAACTCATGGGTGGGTTAAAATGTCACACTGTGCTTGCCCCTGGGAACATCACTGTCCCCAGGAAGTGCCACCACACTCAAAGAAAAAAAAGCTGCTGCTGCATCTCAAAGTCAGCAGACTCTCAGTGGCGTAGTCTGGCTGTACTTTTCTCCTTTACAACATTCAGATGTCAGCCTGACCCGTCACAAGGGTTCTCAGCTGGTCTTTAGGTTACTGGCAACAGGATAATACAGACCAGCTGAGTTAGTTTGGCCCAAGTTCATCACCACCAGAACTGCTGGACAAAAAAAAAAAAAAAAAATCTACAGAAGAAACAATAAGGCCTCGCACTAACAAAGTTAAGGTCACCTGGCCAGTATTAGGACAGTTAAAACATCTGCATTTAATAATTAAAGAGCTTGCACTAATATGTTGTATACAAGTCTGTACAAAACATCCTCCAACAAAATACAAACAAATCACCATCATGTTCCTGACTCCAAACAGCTCTAACTAAATGATCTATCTTGTGACTTGGAAACTGTGTTAGTTCCTTAAAAATGGCACAACACAGACTGCTGAAAGGAAAAACAGCAAAGCCCTGATATCATCTTAAGGAAAAGGCAGGGGAGCACAGAACTAGCAGATAACATCAGTAATAACCATCCACTGCAGCAGTGGTTTGGTTTTGGGTTAAGAATAATGACTGCAAAGAAATAAAGAGCATAATTGTATATACGAAAAACTGGACAGTAAAATTGAGAGAAACATTATGTGACATTGTTCATAGTGGTTGTTGTCATCACATTTCAGATAAACTGCAAATCCTTCTGTACCCAGGACACTCTCCAAGTGCTTTGAAAATATTGATTAACCGAGTCTCGGCATCCATCTCATACAATATGCAACATCATGTCCGCCCAACTATTCTGAGCCCTACTTAATAATTAAAACTTTATCAATTATTGCTTACATGTAACTAAAACTCCTACCTTCCTTTTTTAAATCTGTGTCCCTGAGCCAAATAGCATATTCAACATGATATAATGCACATTGTCATCTGTTCTAAAATATTTAGACTAGTAACATTTTACCTGGGTTTTTTGTTTGCTTGTTTCTTGTCATGCAGGAGAATTACCCCATTCAATACAAATAAACCTTTTCAAAATATTCCTTTGAAACAGGAAGATGACAAAGAAAAAAAATCACTGTTGAAGCTCAAAGCACAAATAAGGTATTCATTACTTGGCATCTTTTCTGGAATAAGAATTAACAACACAGTGCCACGCACAGCAGCAGCAAAAACACAAGCTGCACAAGTTTCCCTCATGCTCCAAGGAAACCTGCCATCGGCTGTAGCTCCCAAGTCAAGGGCTTTAGAGCCGAACACAATACACACCTTACTTAAATGCTACAAATCATCATTTGTCGCTGTTAGCAACAGGGAAGAAATACTTTAAACTCGAGAGTGCTCAGCATTTTAGCAAACTGATTAGTCATCCTTCAGTGGGCTGCAGATTCCCTCCTGCTTCCAACAGCTGGATCAGAACTGCCCCTAAGCCAGATGGAAAATCCTGGGTGCTGCTCCTTACCTTTCTGCTGAGTCTCTTGTGTGTTCTGACATAGTCATTGCAAGCCCACTCAGCGTTCAGGCACGAACATCCAGCAGCACCCGGCGCTACTGAGCCAGCTGCGAGTGGCAGTCCCGCTGCGAGCGCAGGGCAGCGCCGGCTGCGGCACCGCACTCCCGATTGGACACTACGGGTGACACCACGGGAGTTGGGAGCATCACCAGCTCACCGGCAGCATCCTACAAACGAGCAGTTTGGATGCCAGCCCGTGACACGTGAAGTTCGTATATCGCTGGATGCCACTAACGGAGGAGGTGCTGGCAGCTGCCGGCGTATCTCGACTCTACAGACCTGTCTGCAGTGAGCGGCAGCACCGCCACCTTTCATTCGGCACAAACCAGGCAGAAGCCAAATGTCCCTGTAATTACAGAGCTGAGACAACAAGAATTACTGCACGTGGCAGTAATTGGAGCACGTCAGAAACCTGCAAACCAGAACGAAAGTCAAACGAGACCAGCTGACATGCAGGGGGGGAACTGAGGCAATAACTGCTGCAATTGTGAGAAGCACACAGGCAAGAGAGAGGAGCGAGTAATTCTTCCCAGCAAGGATTCTCTGCAAAACAGGCTTCAATCCGTCAGCCAAACTACTGCTTTTTGTTAGTTCCCGTGCCTTTGGGAGGAACTGACGCTCTACACGCTCTTCGTAAAAATCTCTCTTTATTGCCATGGAAAACGAGGAGAGTTGGCATTAACAATTTAATCAGTGGAATGAGCTCATCTGGCTGATTTTGCCCAAAATAAAACAGTGTATGTTCCCGAACTGCTTTGCTGGCACATCAGCAGTACTGGCCCTGTCCATAACTAAAAGTAACAGAAGCTGCTCATAGTCCTCTCAGTATGTCAGCTGGACTGTAGAAGTTGATCAGCTATGATCTACAGAGATAAATTAATTTCTCCAAGAGCATCTAATGTCAAAAATTATCCATCTGCTAGATTACACAAAGCAGTACCAATAATGAAGACATACACTGCTGAAGGAAGACCCAAAAATGATTAACGAGCAAAGGACAATTCCAGGAAGACACTCTCAATCCATTAACATGCTGATTAAATCTGTTGCTGGTTTTATGGCATCCTGTACAGGAAAAGTCTGCGCTGCATTTGGTATAAAAATTATTGTAACAGATCCACAGGCTGCCCCATTAATGACTCTATTACATGTTCCTAACAGCACTATGTACCTGGGCCACAGCAGGAGATAAAAGACATTACCAGGGTTTTTTTTTCCCCCCAGTTGAGAATAACTACTGGTTACAACTTAAAATTAACTAGGTGCTTCCATGGCAGGATCACGAGCTACTCTGAAAAGATTATTCATCATTCTCACCAGCTTCTTGTACAATTTCTAATTAATATTGTATTCTCCAAATGGACCTTAAAGCCCTGTATGGCGAAGGTCCTGGCTGTTTCTGCCAAGTTGTTCAAGACTTGAGTTGGCAGGCTTTTATTTGAATACCACTTGTCTAGAAACAATTACATGCTCAGACAACCTTCAGCACGAAACCCCTCTTTCCCCACACATAGCTATGTCTTCTTTTAACTAAAGAAAACAAATCTAAAAATTAAGATTGAAATGTTTCCAAATTTAGGCCATTTCCCCCTTGTTTTTACAAGGTTCTTTCCTTTTTTGCTTGTTGGCAGCAGGTTTTGCAAGGATAGTCATGTGGTTCTTCTTGTGGTTTCATTTACGAAATCTTCTTTCCCTGACCCTCCTTTTCAAAATAAAAGAATTATGTTTTCCATGGTCAAAAGGAAAGTGATGGATGACTTTTTGAGTGTGGCAGTTACTACAGTTATGCGTAATTTTAATTCACTGTGTGCGCGATGTTGACTGTTTTCTTACTGTAAGTTTGCAGTGTATAAGCCTCATGAATTGTCATTGGGTTTTACAGACTTCTTCAATTAAAAAAACACCTTGAACCTTGCATTGTGCAAAATGCTGAGCTACTCAGTCGACCTCAATGATTATCAGAACCTTACAAAAAAGGCTAAGTCTGAAGTTTGTGCCTTTATAGTAATGCTTTTAATAGTAATTCAAAAGCTCCTTCAGTACTGTAAAACACTGAAAGCAAGTTAAATCAGCCATATCCTAAAAGATTAATGCATTTCTCTGCCAAATCTACCTTATCTGCATAAGTCAGCTGAGGTAGTGTTCATGGGTAACTTCATGTGGAGGAAGAGAATAAAATATAAAGAGTCAAGCACCACTGAGCTAAACCAGTCCTTGATGATAAACCAGCACAGGGCAGCCCAGGTGCTGGGGACTCTCTTCCCTCCATTATCAGGAGACTCCTGGAGTGGAGAGCAGTGGACACACACCCTATTTCCCCAAATACAGGTTAGTGCCAAACACATACAGCAAGTGAGATGCAAGATCAGAGAAAAGCATCTAATGAAATGATTATATTCCTACCCCAAAGAAACTTCACAGGAAAATCTCTGTGATCACACCAGAGACCTTCTATCTCAGGGCCCTGAGCAGCACAATCTGGCTCAGTAATGACTGAGACTGCTTTCACCTTATTCAGAAACAGTTACAAAGCTACTCTAGTAAATGCTGGGTTCATTGATGCAATACCTCTACCTGTACCACACAGTTGCCTTCTGCTCCTGCTGTCCCACTGAAACACTTCTTTTTATTACTATAATTTCAGCTCAAAAGTTTCCTGATAAGTAGTTTTGAGGTATTTGCTCTTGATTCAATTCAACAATTTGGACAATATGGTATTTTGGCCTTTTTCACTCACTTGGCATCGAGGGTTCCCTGTGTAATACACAGTTTCAATTTTCGCATGATAATGTCAATCTTAGATTATTAAAAGGAAGCACAAACACTCACGGTGGTGATAGAAACATTTCTGCATCTCTTTTAAGCCTGGCAGCGTAACTTACTACTGTGATGGTGGAGAGCTAAGTATGTACAAAGAAACAACAACTAGCATTAGATTATCTCTATCATAGAATCATTAAGGTTGGAAAAGACCTCCAAGATCATCGAGTCCAACCTTTGACCAAAAACCACCACGTTAACTAAACCCCAGCACTAAGTGCCATGTCCAATTTACCCTTACAAAGAGATTTAGAGGGTTGCTCCTTGCCACGTGGTCAGAAAAAGAAAGCAATAAATTCTTAAACAACCTCTTTACAGAATATTAAATGGAACTGAAAAGAGATTAGTCTCACATACCCAAAGCAGCTTCATTTTATCCAAAGAGGAAGGAGTAGTAAAACCATAGTAAACCATAAAATCCTATTGCTCCCTACCAACACCGTGCCACTCGGGCTACCAAAACTTCACCCATTCACACACGTGAGGAGCCTCCCAGAGCACATTTCGAAGGTCTACATTTCAGTATTAAGGAAACTTCCCTGTCAGCCACGCAGCAGCCACTCCGGCAGTCACAGCCCCACCACCCGAGCTGGGACCGAAGCCCCTTCACAGCTACACCCCCACACCCACAATCAGGCCAGGTTTCCTTACCGGCTCGACTCCTGGTTTCCCATAGCAGTCTCGGATGTGCCAATCCTTAAAATAATTTAGTCTTGGTGCAATAAGCAATAAAACAACAGCTCGAGCTGGTGCCTCGGAGGGGGGACCTGAACAAAGGAACCCCCTGGGCTTTTATACCCTCACAGCCTAAGGGCAGGGAAAGTCTGAAGGTCATCGTCTCCTCCTGTATCTCTGAGGTCCCTTGGCCGGGCCACTTTGTTGTGCAAAGGGTGGGCAGTTCACGGCCTCTTAGCTGGGGCTGGGGCTCCTGCCCCCCGGAGCTCAACCTGCAGCTGCACCCAGAGCTGCTGGCACCGAATGCATCCTCAACAGAGCCGTCCAACACAGGCACACAACCCGGCTGGCTCACCCATGGGCCACCACGTGTGTAGGAAGTGCCAGGATGTCCTTCCCATTGCTTGTTTTCAAAAAGATCACCACTGAATATAGAAACACTCGGCCATGACACCATTTTCTGTTCTCCTAATGCTGGATAATCACAGAGACATTAGGAGACACCAGGGTTACCTCCTTTAGCCTTGTCAAGTTTGCCAGGTCATTCCTAAATCAACTACTACTTTTCTAAATAGATGACTCCTTTGAGCAACGTGCTGTAAATGCTATGAGGCTGAAAAACATGCCTACATTCAAAGAAAACAAAAAGCACATCACTTGGGAAGAATTCTTTTCCTCTTCTGCAAACATTTCCAAACCCACATGAGATCAGAAATAATCTTGGATGAAAAGAACAAGTAAGCAGTTCTCACAATAATTTGTTACTATTCAGTTTCCAGACAATACAGAAATTTCTTCCTAATTCAAAAGCAAACAAGTTAATGCAAGAAAATTAATTCTACCGTATCCCTTCCTGTTCTATGTGCCAAGCTGGTAATACCTCAGCATTTATCTTTCTGTGTTCTTGAACAGTTTTCTGGCCCATGACTAAGACTCCTCGGCGCTGCAGAAATGCCATTACTTCAACAACAAAGCAACTGGAAAGGTTTCAATATTCATGTTCTCCAAATATATGTGCATAGAGCCACAACAGTGATGCAATCCTGGAATTCAGGATATCTTAGTCAGTATTTCAAGTTGTACATGGAGTATGACACCATTTATTTTTGAGGTTAACTCAGCTCTCAGACCACTGAGTTATTGATGCCTCAGCAATGTCAAAGGTCTTTTGCTAAGAAGATACTCCAGCTTTTGGCCCTTCTGTTCCAGCAAAGGCTGGATGTGGCAAAGCAGGCAACTGAGCAGCAAAAAGAGCAGGGAATTGGCAGACTTGTTCTGCCCTTGGTCCCACCACATTTAGCTCGGACCAAGCAGGATCTAGGTTGCAATACATTCACAGTTCTCATCCTGTATTTGAACTGGCAAACAACGCAATAAATTCATTATGGTAGGTTTGTTAAGACAAATAAAAAAGTATTGGTGTCATTTCTGCAGTTCCCTTTCCTTGTACTACCAGGACTGCTCACAGAGGGCTCAACGCACCACTGTGGGCGTTTACTTCCAGTTCGTAGAGCTGCCTGCATCAAATAGAATGAAAAAGACACACAATATAGTCTGGCAAATTTGCAAATTACAAATTATCAACCCAAGCATCCTGCAAACTGCACTAACTTATTGGACTGTGCAAATTAAAAATTACCTCACACAGGGTCAACATTGAAATAAAACAAATATACTCAGCATTACAGAAACTTACAGGATAGCTGCAATTAAGAGTAAATTTTAATCAGAAATCAGACCACACTAACACTAAGCAAGCTTTAATAGCTCTTCTTTTTCGACTCAAATGCTCTACAATCTTTGTCACTTTGAAGGTCACGTGATTCATATCATGCCTTTGTTTATTTAAAGGTCTTTAGACAACCTTACAATACACACTTGCTCTTTTCTCCAAGTCCTCTGACTTCCCACACTTTTATTGCCTCCAGTCAACCTACAATTCTGATATAGTTATCCTCAATTTTTAAAGGTCTAACTCTCATCTTATTAAAACTGATGAGAAATCCATAAGAGTTGCACTAGACCACCGTCATGCAATGGTATTGAGCACATTTGGGTACCCAGGAAACAAATAAAAAGGCATGAAGGAAAATGGAAGTTCACCCTGCCGCGTTCATGGTAAGAAGCCAGAAAAAAAAAAATCTCTGAGATTTGTTTTTCTAAAGATTGCAAGATCAGGGTAGAGTTCTGTATTACTTCTGAAATAAGACTCAGGGAGAATTTAGGGAGGGATGTTATGTAATTTCCCCTTTCGGTTGAATTCTGCATTGATAAAGGCTGACTGGTAGGTAACAGGATAGTTACCTGTGCATCTTCAGCAGTTTGTAAAGTCTGATTTGTACTTGTTTATGCTGACTTAGACTTCACTTCTTTCAGACTTCCATGTGGTGATGAACATGGAAAAAAAGAAACACACATTTTGGCACAAAAGGTATTTTCCTGCAATACTTAAGCTGAGCTGAAATTTATTGGTTTGGGTTTTGGTTTTGTTTGGTTGGTTGGGTTTTTTTCTGTTGTTAAATCTGTGCAAAGCACAATTCCGCTGCTGAGCAGTACCTTATGCTCTCATAAAAATAATACATAGGAATGACACAAAATACTTGAACAAATGGGGGATTGTTGCTTTGTCTTTAATCATTGCTTTACATGACATTTCAGATTATGTTTCCCTGAGAGCTTCCAACAACCTGACTTTATACTTCAGAAGTCATCTGCAAAGCATACTTCACAGTACCTTGACCAATAACAATGCCACTTTCTCTCCAATTAAATAAAAATTCAAGCACAGCACTTCAATGCACCTTTATAACTCTCTTGAACCTGCCTACTGAATCAATACTCAAGAACAGAAAAAAAGTACTAGTAGCAAGTTGTCTTGGCACTACACACTGCTAAAGCCATTTTTTGAAGAGCTATTATTTAGCTGAATGGCTTCAAGAAGAAAATAGTTATTATTCTCTCCAGTCCAGAGCACAGAAACAACTAAGCAAGCAACTTGAGGATAAAAAAACCAAGAAATAAAAACCAAAAGAAGCAAGGCTGATTTTGAACTCAGAACCAAAACAGTCTGGGATTTTTCTGTATTTTTTTCCCTTTCTGACAGGAAACACGGATGCAGATGCAGTGAGAAGATTTCATCAGCTCAGGATGGCAATTTTAGTTAGAGAGAAAAGTAAAATTACATGTAAGTTCACCACTGCATTCTGTTTGATTTACATTTGAGCTTCCAGCCATTAAGTCAATAATATCTGAATGACCATCCTAACATTCAGACTGTCTGCTGACAATTGCTTTTTCACATAAGATGACTGAAAGTTTTATTATCAAATTGAAGACAAAAGCTGAAAATCTGCAAAATGGGAGGTCATTTTTCATCACCCCTACTCCAAAAATCTGATGTTTACTTTTCAGTTCCAATTAGTCCACTAAACCATTGTGTCCTCTAACTGTGAGCTAATAATCTCAATCTATTCTCAAAGCATACCTGAAACCTAAGAAACCACAAGATCAGCCCTGCAAAAACACTCCCTAGGAGCTTAATGGGGGGTTTTAAAGGAGAGTTTTAAGTAAAATGTGAACTATAATGTAGAAATAGTAATATTTTCCCACAAATTAGCCAAAATCCGGATATATATGTTTTGAACACTTTGTAGCACAGTAACTGAAACACCTGAATCCCTTCAGATCCCAGTGCAGTGTCACTCTGGAATGGGAGAGCTGGTTCCAGTAGATGGAGCTCCAGAAAGGGAATGAGGACCCAAGTTCTCCAGCAGCTTCAGTAACACAGACTTTCGGGACAACCTGCCCAATCTAGCAAAATTCACCAAACTCCTTCCTGCTTCTACGTATTTTTGCAAACGTTCTTCCCCACATTCAAAACTTCCTGAAGCACAACACAACCAAAACCTGTCAGCCTGCTGCTACTGTCAGCACAAGCACAACACCTGGAGGTGATTTAATGATGTAATTTAAAACCATTACTGCAAACACAGGGCCCACCTTTCCACCCTGGAGTTAAAAAAAAAAAAACAACTAAAATTAGTGGTCCAATAGAAAATTATCAAGACAGAATATGGCAACAAAATTTTATAAAGCTCCTAAAAAAAATCCACAGAATCATAGAATGGCCTGGGTTGGAAAAGACCTTAAAGATCATCTTGTTCCAACTCCCCTGCAAAGGACACTTTCAGGGACACTTTTCTCTAGAACAGGTTGCTCAGAGCCCCATCCAACCTGGCCTTGAACACTATCAGGTACGGAGTTATTATATGTATAAATACTAACAGACATGTCATTTTGGATCATTAGCAGGTCTAACACTCTGGATTTTTAAATCCTATAGGATTTTGCTGCTTTAAATGCTACTAGACCACCTCCTTTGGTCTCTCTAATAACTCAAACGTTAATAACAATGCCACCAAAAATGAGCATAATTGAGTAGCTGATACGATATAAAGTTTTCCATCATGATTTCTGCAGATGAACTAAAGTCTCAGGTTCGTGTTTGCTGTTTTCAACTTTAAAATAAAGGGAAAGCATGCAGGCAGAGACAGAGCACACCACCGCTCCCAACACTCCATGAAGAACCACGAACGGACCCATTACCACTCTTCTAAGAAGTGATTTGCTGACCTCTCCAACAACTGCACTCTTAAAAGCTTCTACTCCTGCATAGATCATAAAGCAGATCATCACAAAAGTCTGATGTCAAATGGAAAATCCACAAAGAGACCTTTAACGCAGCCATGTCTAAAATTTAACACACTGTCATCACCAGGGAATAATGTTATTTACAGACTAATTCAGCTTTAGGGGAAACGATTCTCTCACACGCACGCAAGGGAAGTTTATGTATTTTAAGGGCAGTGGGAATGCACACCTGGAATGGAGAAAGTTATCCACCTGCAGCTCGTTCATGAGGGCGAGCAAGAAGGTATTGAGTTACAGAGTAATTAATGCCAGTGTTGTGCTGTCAAGGTGTGTTGCAAGCTATGCAAACAGGAGCTCAAGGGAAAGGACCTGGTCTTCCACGCTCTTCCACAGACATGACACGCTCTTCAACACCACTTTGAAGCTCAAAGTCAATTTGCATATAACTACTGAAGGGCTGCTGCGCAGGTATGAAAATAGCTTAAGCTAATGCTTTTGTCTAAGGAGAAAGGAAAAACCCTGAAAGTGCAAAAACCAGTTTGTTGGTTGCGGTCAGGGCGCGGGGAGGGGGCCGTGTCAGCGAGCACACAGGTGGTCAGAGCCGGCTGCTGTGTCAGCCTGGTGGCCACAGCGGCCCGAGGGGTGGCCCAGTCCCCACCTGGGAAGCCCCAGGCCCGCGGGGACGGGACGGGGAGGCTCAGCCTACAGAGGCACCGACCGCCCGTCGGAGGCAGCTCAGCGGGGCCAAGCGGCTGAGCGGCCCCAGAGCCGGGGAACCCTCCGCCCTCGCCCCGCTCCAGTAC